>LDMZ01044452.1:0-22344 GCA_001455285.1 Sphaeromyxa zaharoni
AAATAACCCACAGTAAGGATTCATACATATTTTGAAATATGGCATAATGATGTGTATAGTTATTGTTTAAATATAATTTATACAAATTTTATACCATAAAAGAAATAATTTGATCTGGTAATCTAATGCACGCGATAATCAAAATCTGTTGACTTAGAAAAATGACAGTTTTAAGTGTATATGTTATTAATATTAAAAAATAAATAATTTATTTAAAAAAATTTTTTTTTGAGATCAATATAAATCAGTATATGGATTTGGTAATTTATACTCCTACCCTAAATTCAGGTTGAAAACAGGCAAAGAAGGATGCTGGATATTTTTCAGTAATATTATGATTAGTATCAGGCAATTTCTTTAAATTGTTTAATAATGGATCGTTTGAAATGTTTTCCGCATTATTATTCAATAAGTCATTGTACTAATTAAATCTTTCCACTAAAATTTAAAATTAAACTTCAATCCAAAAGTTAAGAATACTATCTTGATTTATTGTCTTCGTAGTAACGAAAACATATCCAAGGTTTCCATCAGGATCCTCTAAAGCGTAACGTAGACCTTCGTTATCTAAAAATAATCCGAAATATCTAAAGGATATTCAAGGACTAGTTCTCAATATACCTTTTTTGGATGAGCTCCCTCGATGGTCTCGAAGCACTGAGGGTTGATAATTTAGATATAAATCTACTGAAGCAAAGTTTTGAAGCAGATTCCTAAAATGGCTGATAATATCTTCTAAACTCATACGATATCATATTGATTGAAATCTCTAACAACGTATATCATTCGTGAGGATTCCAACACATTATCAAAATATACGTCACTCCCTCCAAAGGAAGGTAGAACCTTCTAACTGAGTTATAAAAAAAACTTTTGAAAAAAACCTCCACTTCTAGAGCGAACCTATTTCCAGATATCCATGAAAGGGAAGAGGAGTGATAATCAAATTTGACTCTCGTTTTATCCCTTAGTTCTTGACACAAAATACATTCTCATAATTAAAAGAATTAACCTGCAAAACTACAAAAAGATATTAAAATCACAAGTGACTCCTTCAGGTCAACAATATAGGGGTATAAAATATTCCGGAGATGATTATTGGGAGTTAAAAGTATATTCCTCAACGAGACTAAATATTTCTTACACAGACACGCGAAGTTATTCCTTTTGATTCTTTGATCAATTTTTGTCAAGGAATCCTTAATGAAAAGCATTTAGATAAATTTAGAACATTCAAATTCGGAACAGAATCGATCATTTAAAATAAAATATTAATGAAATGTTTTTTAAATACATACTTGAGGAACATTGTAATAATTTACCAGCGATTCCCGAATAAAGTGAAATTCGTTACATAGGTCGTTTGCCAATTTCCCACATGTTCCTGGTAAATAGAGCATATGAGATAACATGATTAAATCAGACGCTTTAATTGTTTTATCTGCATTCAACACAGATTCATTAATTGAAATACCGTCAACTGTAATAAATTTAATCGATGCAGAAAACAAAATACAAGAAAGTATATCAGAATCTGCAGCCTCATCTGCACTAATATCCTCCATGAAATTTTCTCCTAAATGAAACGTTCTTAGCATAGAAGGAATGATAAAACTACCGTTGGAAGTTTTCTTAGAATCATATGTATGAACGGGGGCAACCTCTTTATGAAAATCTTCTACCCATTTCTCGCAAAGCTCTTCCAAAACACGTTGAGGGTCATATAACTGTTCAAATGACTTCCGATTTTTTTGAATATCAAGAGAATATTTGTTGTAAAATATATTTGCAGCCTCAATCCATTTTGAAAGTGATACTATAGGAATTAAGTTAAGGGCATACTGACAGTTAGGATTTGTCAAAATTCCATTGACATGATTATAAATAGAAGGTTCTCGACCGGAATAAGGCCCAAGGAATACCTGTTCGTGATCGTAATCATTAGCATGGATATTTTCCCATATAATTGGACGTCGTTTAATCACTCTCGTCAATTCTTTGATTGATCGTAGAGTAATTTCTTTTGATATAACGTTGGGACCTAGAAAACATGTAGATAAAAAAAAGGAACAACCCGTCCAAAAGATTTGGATGCTTGAATTTAGATTTTCACCAATATATGATAAATATGGAGAAGTAGTTACTGACGGAGATGCTCGAGAACCACAATATTCAGTTGGACAAAATAAGAAAATATTAGGTTTTTCAAGGATCTCATATATATCATTGGCAACCGATGCATGTGCCTGACTATATGTTTTAAATTTTGGAATATCCACGCTATTAAGTTCTGGTTCAATATCATCAAACAATATTGCAAATGATTGACATCCAATATTTTTAATCTAAATTATTTAATTTTATCATGAAAGGGGTTAAAATAAAAAAATTAAATAATTATAGATTAATGGAAAACATTTACAGAGTGGAGAATAATATATATATAGATTGCCAAAGTTTGTAGAATGGAACACTAGGTTTAGTGTAAAACCATTCAAAACGAGATAAATAGTTATAATAATATTTTAAATAAAAAAATGAAACACTGCAATATTCATTGTTTGTGTATAAATTAGATGAAGCAAAATTTGTCATTAAAATAATATGGAGAATAAAAGTTGATACGTTGATGACTATTGGGGATATATTATATCATAGATAAAATCAAAAAGTTGTTTTTAGACAAATAAAAACTACTAATAAAACTAAACATATGACCTAAAACTCGTCAGCAACTAAGGTTGTGATAGATGGAATATATATTCAATCTTCATATTCGTCGTTTTTTTATTTTGACACAATATTGACCAGAATTTGATCAAAGAATATAAACAGGATTACACGTACAGTCATCCCGTGTCTTATTGATAATTTAATTATTTTTTTAATACTACCACTTAACGATTTTCAAAAAATATGGAGTGAAACAGATGAGTGGTAAAATCATAAGCTTTACTACATTATTTACCTCTAGAATAAAGTTGAACATATACTGGATGAGAAGTAGCACCTGATATAAGCTTTCATAAACTTTAAGTTAGTACAACCATCACAATTGCTACAATAAATGAATATTTCAGTGAACATTAGAAGTCTAAAAAAATCATACAGTAAGAAACGGTATATACAATTATGGTGTTTATTGGAAAAAATACTGATAAGTCCTACAATAAATGCTACACCAAAGGAAAAACATATTGGTAACATTAGAGTTAAAACTTTCAGAAATTTAATAATATCATATTGTACAATGTGATCACAAATTTCAATCGATTGAAAGATTCTGCACGATCCCAAAATATGAAAAATCGGAAAATACTTTAGACAAGATAACAACATACGGAGAAATATGAATTTAGGTCTAATGGTTGTATAAAATTAACAGCTATGAAAAATTATTAAAAAAATTAAGCTTACACACAGCTAAATAATAAAATAAAAAAATAAATTGAATTTACATAAAATTAATTTATTAAAAGAGCTCATGAAACCTTTTAAAGTTTCTGACAATAATTAATATGTATTAATTCTATCAAGTGATTTTATTTGTGTAAAACCTAAAGAACTGGATATAAAACTATCAATATGGTTGCAGATTACAAAAATAGTCTAAAACACTTTTTTCCGACCTAATCTATACCTAATGATTGTGTAATACACTTACTACAAATATTTGAACAATCATTTTAATTTCAAAATTTTTCAAACTAGGATTATTATAATACAAAATTTAATTTTGTGAAAATTGTTCCGAAAATTAATGACAATGATGAATCGAAAGTGAGAATTACCAGAATATTAGTAGCTGCGGAGTTTTGTTCAATAACACTGTAAAAAATGTTGCTTTCAAACACAGAATCATGAAATGAAATTAATTAAATGAATACGTAAGCTGGCTATATTATTTATTTTATTGTTATAAAAATATTTTGCATTATCAATACTATCAAGCCTCAAATAAACTCTCTTCGAAGTCAATAAGCCATCTATTAAACATTGTATCATTCAAATTAACAATATATAATAAAATTAGAAATATCATTTTTAATAAGTATTTTTGTGGATGAAATGAATGTAGATGTTTTTTTCTGGCAAGATTTATTGTGGGCAAAGCTACAAAAAATAGTAATACGAAAAAATCTGATAATAAATCTAAAGTTGCCAATATTTTATATAATGATTTTAAAAGTATCCTATACAGCAATCTCTTTAATATTCTTAGTTTTTAAAACCCAACAATGATAAAAAATGAATGGTGGATATTAGATTACAGTAATTTGCATAAGGAATAAACGGGGCGTTCTAAAAATCATTTCAATATAATATTAAAACCTTACTATGTCAGAAGAGTGTTTCTTAATTGACTTTCGTACGAATGATATTTTTTTGCTGCAATTCAACTAAATACAGACACTATAGAAGAGGAAAAAAATTGTTTCATCATACATAGTAATGAAAATACAATAAATATGAGTGAAATTATCTTCAGGAATACACGCATATTATAAATAAATTTTATTAACAGCATAAACATTTCTACAATATATACTAAGCACAAGCGCCAAATTTCGTTCTAGCTAGAATTGACATAAATCAATAGTCGAAACAATTATTAGTCATAGAGTTTTAAAAAAATATTTGATTATTGAGATTATTTATAATAAGGCGGGTATTTCCAGTTGTAAGCACTTAGTATGCAACTATAGACTTAAATTACTACTCTGAATTCTTGATATCCCGAATAAAGATGCCCCTATCGTAAAATTTATCTTTCAAAAAAGGCTTCAAATTAAATGAAAAATACTATTAAATCTTTCAAAATAAATCAAATGAACTAAGTTGAGAAAGAAATTGATAAAGAAAAAACATAAAAAAATATTTGAGGTTTTAGGAATAAGGTTAACGGTTAGAATAAATGTACATACTCATGAGAAGAGTTTTAATAACAATTTATAATAGGATCGTGAAAATTAAAAAAATTCTGTTCATTATATATAGCTTTATAGTCTGCCATCTTATAATATATTTTGAATATATTAATTATATATAATAAAAAATTTACAAAAATTCTAACACACAAACACGTAGGATATTCAGATATTAACTAAGGAATTTAAAAAAACACAACATATAATTTTGGAATGTAATACGTACAAATTAACTTAATTTATTTAGCAAATATAAATAAACTACTCTTGAAAAGGAAGAAATATGTAAAAAACATGAACTTAATTTGGAATTTAATGATTTGGTAACTAAATTTTTACATACAAACAAAAAATAATTACTCGGTTCTTCTTTTAAAATGATATATATATACGATTTAAATGCATTTTTCCAATACTTAACACACCTTTGATTAATACTGAATAAAGGCATAAGTGTTAAGTAAAAACTTCTTTCACCTATTAATTTTTTTAAACCAAAATAATTTATACGGACTAGAAATATATTCACTGACTTTATTAAGCAAAAGAAAAAGAATTTTTATCACTATAACGTGTGGAATTATGATTCCAGGTAGTACTAACAGAATATTGAAATGAATATCCCGTAAAATTTTATATGGAAGAACATCAAGATAAGCATGCATTAGTTTTCCGGATTTATTAGAACGGAACCTTTCTAAAATTAAGCAGTCTAAATTTAAACTAAATATTCATACTTTCAGTTCAAAATTTTTCGTTTTTGTTGATATTTCGTAAAATTAGTATGTATCACAATTTATTTCTCGTATTTAACTCGTAAAAATACACTAAACAACAACTTCGTCCAATAAAGATTATCAAACTTAGCTTAAATCTATATTAAACTACATAAATAGTTGTTACAAAATTAATGAAACACATTAATCACAAATCTAAGGAATTAATACACGTTTTTATATGAGTATTTCATAGGTATTGCACTTATGACAAGAAATATTATCAAGCTATAAATTTCAATACTAAACTAAAAATGAAAAATATATCTAGTTGGTTTTGTAACAGAATTTATAAGGTTCGTTTAACAAATATACTAACAATAATTATAATTACGCACAATTGTGTCACACGAGTGGGATTTCAAATTTGAATAAAAAAATATAGTTGGCTTAAAATTAAAATGTAAAAAATACTTCTGGAAAAATGGCTTTTTATCTGAAATTTTTAATAAATAATTCAAGTAAGATATACAGCAATTCTAGTTTATCTTTAAGAGTAAAATAAGAATAGCTGCTCTAGAATAAATAGTAGTACCAAAAATACATTGTACTTTGAATATTTTAATTAACGTCTAAGATGGTTTGCAATAAAGGAAAGATTATAAAATTAAAAAAACTATTCTGGATATTTCTAGTTATTGAAAAGCAGGATATATGTATTAGGACTGCATTAACATTAAGAATGATATAAATAAACCAACTACATTGTGTAAAAAGTTAAAATTCAATAGGATTTACCCTTGAATTCCTTCAGCTAATAAGAAATATTATTAATGATTAACTAAATACAATATTAAATTTAAATATCTGGGAACGGACAAACCCATGTATTGGCATAGGCGAATAGTCAATACCTCATTAATCAGAAGATGTTTTTACATTATCATATTAACAAAATTCTAGTATTTTTGGTGATTAATTGTAATATAAATGAAATATTTAGACCCAAAATATAAATCTTAAGAAATTTTAACGAAGAAATTAGCTTTTGTTAGTAGGATAAACTTAAAATAAAACAGAATATGGGATAATACCATGTTCCCTATAAAGTTATTTTAAACTTTCAATGTTGCAGACGAATCCGTGGAAGCTCGTAAAATTAGAATGATTATTTTAAATATACATAGGATATATTTTTTTTAAATAATAAGACTCCGGTTTCCTTATATATCAGCTTCATTTATATGTCCATAAATCAGAAAATAAAAATCTTTTAACTTAGTAATTTATATACCAACTTCGTCATAATTTTAAAATCTTTAGTTAAAACCCCTATATTAGATTTCACTAGAACGTTTATGAAATAAAAAAATTCTATCAAATTAAATGAATTCGTTGGAATTAATAAAATATGAAATGAATAAATAAACCCAGGAGAATAAACCTGAACAAGAGAAGAATATTTCAGTAACGTGATAGGGTGTACAAGGGATTGGCTAATTCGTTTTTATTATGTAAATACATAAAATAGATATATTGCTAACAATCTTTAGATGTTTGACACATCGTCATAGAACTTTTAGAAATAAAAAATATTTTGAAGCTTAGTGTATTTCAGAACCTAGAATTTGTTAATTATCTTCCGAATTCATTAAAAAATATATCATACTAATTGCTAAAAGAACATGAATCATCTGTGTATATAAGTGAGTAACATAATATTCGTAATTTCAAACAAGATCGAACCTGTAAAAACTTGTTCTTCAGCAGTTCCCTATCTTTGATTGATGAGAAGGTCATGTCGAGTCCTGGAGACAGCGAATAAATGAAATCTATATTAAGATCGTTAGAATGAGAGATTAACGCTTTAAGGTTTTCTAGAGCATTTATTAACATTAATGATTGATCGATCCTACCGATTTCATCATCAGTGTAAAGATCCCTCCAATTTTTTCTATGTTTTAAGTCATCTTTCGGTGCATATAAATAAGCATTAAGGCCACATCTTTTAAGTCTAAAGATATATAATTAGCCTCAGGGATATAATAACTGGATGAATAAATCCTGTCTTTGATCAAGTGTCCATGGCTTTCCATAAAACCCTATAAGGGCTAATCTTCATCTATTTTTAAATAAAACCCTCAACAACCCCAGAAATAAATTTTCTATTTTCAGATCCATTTGAGGGCTCTAAATCTTCGTCCATTGAGATGTTGGAACCAAATTCATTATTTTCAGAGTCTTCCAGTGTGTTCAAAACTTCACCTATTTGATTGTTCATCTGGAATAAGTAAAGGTTAGCATTCATTAAAAACAAGAAATATATTTAACGGTTTTGATACGCCTAGACAGATTTACAGACACAAAACAATACAAAAAAAAATTGTATCAATTGATTTCGTATACACTCGCCTGTTGCAATTCAGGATCGTGTTTCCAGACGAGTATTATGATCTGTTCTGCTTTTGAATGAAGATCGGTATTGTATGCTATATATTGCTTTCGTAGTTTTGAAAATGTGTTTTTGAATTTTGCTTATTGTTTTTACTGTATGATGTTATCATTTAAAACCATTATAATACTATAGATCTACGTCTAGTTTAATCTGCTGTAGTCCTATTTATCACTACTGCTGTTCCGGAACAACTTTGAAATATAAGTTTTCCCTTCTTTTTTGCACAATTTTGGTTTACTAAGATTTCGATGAAGACAGTCCAGCTTATCTATCAAAACCTGTAGTTGAAGAGTTTCTTTTAAAAGCTGCTCGGGAGATAGAGTATATTAGCGTGATCTATTGGTACGTTTTGGTTGAAGACTTAAGTACGCTAGAAGTTATGCTTAATCAATTTTTTCTTGTAAGAAGTTTCCTACCGTGGATTTGATACTATTTTTCAAATAATAAATGACCTAAAAACATGACTTTTTATTCTATAAAAAACTACTGTTATATATTTATCTTGTTGGGTATTGTGGTATTCTACCAGGATTTACCGGAAAATTCACCCTAGTAATTAAATAAATCCATCCTTCAGTCGATGGTACGTAAGAGTAAGTCGATGTATTTTCCATGCAAAATAAAATAACTATTTAAATTAAACTAGTTACTCCTAAGTTGTTCCTTCAGGCGGTCCAATTAAGCTTCATTCCGACAACATTTTCCGATCATTTACGACAGTTTTTATATCCGAGTTATATATTCGAAAATTTGATAAATGCAGAAGAAAACTTCTTGGTGATTCCCGTATGCATATATAATGTTTCGAAGTATCTGTTGTGCTACCTCATGGAATCCATTCAACCATGGTAGAAGTGTGTTTTTTCTGGAATAACTCCAGTTGTCATGAATGAACACATGAAGGACCCTAGATCTTACTATGCATTATTTGGAAAATTATATAATTAAATGTGTGTTTTAACCCGGTAATATTTGATTCTTTCGATTCGATCATTGCATTACCACATTTCATATTTATTGAAAAGATAAGTCTTATTACGATGTACCTCAACTATGCGTATTAAGAAATTATTGATATTTGATAGAATTATTTAAAAATTGATATTTTGTAATTTAATTATGGCGTCACACTGGTATTACAACAGTGTTATCGTCAACTACCAGTTAAAAGCTTAAAGAAAGTCAGTAAAATAGGCCTAGTAGGAAATTTTTTATGTATGTTTCACCACATATTCGTCGTCAATTTTTGAATAAATCAGATGGGCCATTAAAATAAAATAAGCAATGAAATATCGAGCAATTGGTATGTATCTTCAAAAAATGAACGTAATATAAATATACTTCATTTTAAAATACAATCGCAATTATGATTTTATTGTTTCGTTCTTTCTGGAAATTTTTTTTAAAAATGGTTTAATGTCCGATTATTTAATATTTTTTATGCAGCAGGTGTTATTATAAAAATTTAAATTTGTAGTCAAAAACTTTGGCTGTTTTAAGGTTCACAGCTCGATATTTATTAGATAGATCTATGTGTCTCATTTACAATCGGTCTATATTAATAAATTCACCTTATATTTTATCTTCCAACACAAAAAAACAATCTTTTGTCGAATTAAACTCATTTTTTAAATTCGTTTTTAGTTATTTTTTCTATTTTCTAATTCATTCTAATTGAATAAAATGTCAGGTTAGTAATTTTCATACTTTTATTCATATTCACTCCTATTTGGGCCTGAGAAAAGCAAAATAAATTCAATGGCTATTTAACAAATGCAAGTGATAATTAATTTTTGAAGATTAAACTGTATTTTTAGATCCGAACACACCGTTTCACTAACGCGCTCTATGGCCAGTTCACTGCATATCGGATAACACCGATTTTACGCTCTCAATCGCTATTCCGTGAATGGTAACTAGTTATATTATGAAAAAAAATTTATAATCGTTTCGTCAATAAATATATTTTATCTTTACGCAATCGTTCTTTTATGTTGTATTTTCATTTCACTTTTAATGCATCAAAAACAGTCTTTAAATAAAAAAAGAATTATAACTATATATAATTTCTCTAAAATATTGTAAAGAAGATCTTTAAATCTTTTTATACATAATATTTTCACCATACAAATTGTGCATCATTGTAAAAATTGTTTTATTGTTATTCTTCTGTGTATTTGGCGATGTTTTGGGGGAATTTATCTTACTGTCAATTCATAAAGGGAATTAATGCATATTTATTGTATATAACGTGAACTTCATTGCTATAATTTCTCTTATTTTTTGAGTGGGGTCATCATTGACTTTAAAAATATAATCAAATTTATGGCAACTAAATCTTAACAAAATACTGTTGGAATATATTTTAATAAAAGTATTGATTTATTATGACGTCCAAATGTAATTTATGTATACTGATGTATAAAAGGTCAATGATCAAACTATACTTTTTATGAATTTTTATATTTTTAAAGAATAATTCACATGTTCTACGAGAAACGATTTCTTATAAAGAATCAGTTATAGTATGTTGGATATATACCTTCATCAAAATTCTATCCTAAAAAAGTCCCGCATAAGTGAAAGAACATTAATTTCATCCCTAGTTCCGTGTCTCGGATTTTTGAAAATTACAAAAACAGTTCATTTTTGACACGTTATTGGGGGAATTGAGTATAATTTTCTATACCAAATGTGGGGCCGAGGATATAACTAAGATCTCCGAGCCACCACATGACCTATAAAATGTCCGAAGGAGAATGACTGGACTATATAATTAACTGACTTATCAATTAGATAGTTAACTATTTCACTTTATTTTTTTAACACACCATGACTTATAGATACAAAGGAAAGGATCGTCGAAGAGTGGTTTCATCCAAAACTCCCTCTTCGTAGTTTATCAAGAGGCCACAAGTTATCCGTATGGGTAGCTCACCAAGATTTTTATTTATTTTTCTTGTTAATTCCATTTGTGAAAAATTACTTCCTTCTAATTCTTTTTCCGAGACGGTAAAATATCCATTCTACCAATAATTATTACTAAAAATTAAAGGATGGTTGAATTGATAACGTAATTTATTCTGACTATGGTATGTCTCCTCAAATGTTTTAACCATAAATATATTTGGGATTATTGGAACTTTTACATATCTTTCTTTATATTTCATTGTAAAATAAATTAACAGCACAAGTATTATTTTAATTATTATTGATAGTGGATCACAATAGCATTTTAGCTTTTGTAATATAACTAATTCTTCATTTATTTAGAAATAATTTACCTCGTAGTCATCATAAATAGAATAATATTATTTATTAAAGTATATAAGACTAGGTTTTTAAACTTTATCTACTGATTTTTTTGGTTCTTAATCACAATTTTTCTTGTTGCATTGCTAGGAAAGATATATATACAGAGCGTTCCAGACAACTTTGGACTGATTTGAAATTGTGAGACAACGTACAATATGCCTATAATTGTAACAACCTCACTTTTATATACTATTTTAAGTGGAGAATCATAAGTGAATGAAATTATTGTTGTTTTTGAAAATTTGGACGATATGTTGTGAGAAGGGAGGAGTAGTAATGTTCCTATTATAGCCTGTTTTTCTTTCAGGCGCCGACTTGAACAAGTTATCGAGGCAGACGGTAATCATCTCGAATTAACTTGCTAGAAATGATATTTAACAATAAATTGATTTTTACAAGCCTGATTCAATTTTTTACGGTCAAAAATTTAGAATAATGTACGAAAATTAATTTTATAAAAAGTCCAAATTTATCTGAAACGTCATGAGTATTTGAAAAAAATTATTTTAATAATTCGAGAATATTTACATTTAAAAAATAATTGTTTGATCACACTTTGAATGAATTCATGATAATATTCAATCAATCCTCAATAACCATCTTTTTACATAAATATATGAAGCAATTCAAAAATGATCGGGATATTAAAATATAAAATTTTTTAAGTAATGAATCATTTCTTTCTGAAATAATATCCGTAACAAAATTCCATAACTACTATGTGAGTAATTTGCATTTTTAAATATTTTGATTGGCAAGCATAAATAATATTCAAAAATATTTTAAATTTTTATTAATCCATTTTAATTAATATAGTATTAAAAATGGATTTTTTACGTTTTTAATCATTAAATCCACCGTATACAATGTCCTAAACCGTTTTGAAGATAAAAAAATTTTACCTCATATTGGACCAGCGTTTCATGCTTTATAAGTTCAATAGACGGTTCTTTCTTGAGTCTTTTTCCAATAAAGCTCGGAGAGAATCCATTCTTACGCTTTTTATTTCCACTGTTCAGCTTGCTATTGATGATTTTGGCTGAGTCAACGCATTTGTGTAACTTTAAAAGAGATACTAAAGTTTCGCCATCTTTATTTTTAACATCAATTGATGATCCACTCTCAACTAATATTTGTGTTGCCTAGTGTTGTTTTAAATTGATCTAACGATACTGAATACTTCACTGTGGTTGTTCAAAGCTGCAGAAAACAAGGGGGTTTGACCATGGTTATCAACCGAGTGAATTAACCGCGGATCTCGTTTTATCAATTCGATACAGGCAAGAGTATTGTTGAGAGAAGCAGCCCAGTGCAAGGATGAGAGGCCCTTTGATATATAATAATCGGGGTTTTCAAATATACGAATATAAAGTCTTTCATGTTTAAAGCAATTCTCAGGTTTGACAGAAGTATTAAAAGTATATCTTCTTGAAAATTTATTACTGCTAACATCAAAGGCGTCCTGCCAACCGAATCTACTTCGTTGGGATTTATCTGTGGATCAGCTAAGAGATTTTTCGTTTCAATAATATCATTTCTAATAACAGCATCATGAAGTATAGACATGTTATTCCTGCGAACTACTGTATAAAGCTTCAGTTTTGGGCCCTAAACCTTTTTTTAAATAAATTAAATTTTATACGTGAATATCACATGATTCCTGGCTTTTACAACAGTTACTTAACTCTAATAAACTAAAAAATTTAAAATATGCAGTGTATTTTATAAACTGCGTTAATTAATAGAGAAAACGTAGTTTTTTATTTCCAATAGAATAAATCCTCAATATTTATAATTTTTAACATGAAATTAAACATTTTTTAGTGCAGCTATATTGGGTAAATTTATGTGCTGCAGTAAACAAATTGTTAATGCCCTTGATTTTTTTGATTGATCATTGTCCACACTATTTTAGCCTCTACATAAAATAAGATAATAAATATGTTAAAAACGAAATTTAACTTCTTTGAGTTGGTTTTTGTAAAATTAAATTGAAACGATAATTTAAAAAATTTTTTTAACTACAAAAATAAATCTTCAAAATATTTTTGGTCTTAAGGTAAAATTTAATTTATGTTAGCTATTGGATTTTGTTGAAATGATACTAAACCCTCTTCATAATAATAAAAAAAAGTGGTTTATTAAATTAATTGTATTCTAAATATGTTTATTCCCTGATGTAAAAATTTGTCATCAGGTTACGCAGTTATGCGGTAATTACGGCAAATATGTCCAAGAAAATCGTTTTTAACGTTCAAGCCTTGAATTATTAATTCAATGTCTTATTAATAAAAAAATTAAAATTTAGTTTTTTTCTCTTATAGTATTGATCTTTGATCATAATTTTATAGGAAACATTGAATTTAATGGCTCAAAATATTTTTTAATGAATAAGAAAGGATTATTATTTTTGATAATAACAAATTTCAAAGTATGTTGTGAATTTTAAATAGAAAAGACGAGTGTCATTTGATTTTAAAAATATTTTTACTTTTTCTACGAAAAATCATATATAATACTGTTTCTGAAAAGTTTATATTGCTTTATCATTTTACCTAGAGGTAATGGAGTTATATGGGTTTGATGTATCGAAAATGAAACTATATAATATTTTATAATTATAACAAAATAGAATGATTTGTCAAGTTGTTGTCTTTTTTTAAGAACAAATATTTTCACAGCTTAAAATATTGAGTGTAATTAAGAAATATTACTTTTTTATAATTAAAAAATTTTAAGTATTTCATTTGATTGATATTCAAGTTTAAAAAATTAAAATTTTTTTAAATCACTTAGGTTTATATCAAATAAAATAATTTAGTATAAACAAAATATATTTTTAAGCATAATATTCAATCTTACTTAATTTCATGATACTTAATATATTATGATTATAAACTGTAAGAATAAGTAATTATTTATTAAATTAATTTATAACTTATTTATATGAACTAAATTATTACTAGAATCGGAACAATATGAAATGGAATGATATCTATAATTGTTTACTTTGTGACTGGAATTGGGCAGATAAAAATATTTTAAAAAATTTTATAACAAAAAATAATTTTTTGTTACTTTTCAGTAATATTTGTCACTTTTTAAATTAAGTAAATACAATAATACGAGTATTTATATTAAACCGTGAGATTTTAAATATTTACCACTAAAATAAATGCAACTACCTTTTTATGGTATTGTAGATATTAAAATATATATAGTTTACTAAAGAATTTATTCAAAATCAGCGTCGTTTCAGTATCAAACTGAATTAACAAAGAGTTATATCATTGATTAAAAATATTTCTTGTTCAATTACATTGATTTTATACAAAAAATTTTTTCAAAACTTATTTTTGATATAATAGGCACTGAAATAGAATATACCATCGATTTATATGAAATTGATTTATCAAAACAAGTTAGAAAATAATTTTGCCAGTCTAGTATGGCAGCAGCAAACTAGAAATACATTACCCTTTAAAGATCAGAAAAATCCAATTTAGCGGGGAAGAATGAAAACTCTTGTACTGTGATAACATATATTATTTTAAATTTTAATCGATAATACTTTAATTTAGGTAAGATTTTGATAAATTATTTAGATATTTTCGCTAACATGTAATACTACATCCATTTTTCAATATAAAGTAAACATTTTATGATAATTAGACATTAGGAATAACAAGAAATTTATCACTTCTTCATTATAAAATAAATGATATTTTAGATCTATGAAAATTTAATCAAAAATATGAAAACGCTTTTAATTGGTTTTTCCTTATTTATTATGCTAATAATAGCACATAACTTTAAACGTACCTTGTGTTTAACTTTTCATATTTCATATCTCGCAGACAAAGTTTTGAAAACGGTTTGACCTGATTTTTCATAACAATTATAATATATATAATTGGAAAGATAAGCAGAATTGAAAATATATAATAATTTTTCGAAGTTGAAGGATGAAATATCTTTTCTGGACCTTGTGACGTTAATAATGATATAGTATGAATACCACGGAATTCCAAAATGTTAAACTTAAAGTAATCAGGTTTTTTGAACAGCTTTCCAATTATCATATTAGACCACTAAATGAATATTACTATTATGTTGTGTATAACATTTTTCATTTTATTACAATATCTCGCATGACAATTTTGTTTATTGATGAAGTATTTTAATAATAATCTAAAAAGTATATAGGATTTTATTTTCATGGAAAATAATAAAGAATCTGTATAATACCTTCTATTCTGATTTAACTTGAGTGACCATGTCTTACTTTTAAGTACTCTGACGTCAATTAGCTTAACTGGCAACTGAAGAATTTTTGAAGCATTCCAAGACAGTTGACTCAGGAATGGTTGCATATCATCGTAGCTTGAATTAAATATAAGTTCAATATATTCCTGAAATAGTTATCCTTGTAAAAAATATTTAACATTTGGTTTAGCCATTGAAGGATTGTTACAATCGTTCCCATCATAAAAACAATCCCTAACATTACATAATTCGTTACACCTATCATTGCTATATACGGTATAACAAAAGCTTTGATTTCTATGTAAAATTAAAATTTTACTAATTCCTTACAAGCAGCTATTGTTACTAGGTTCACAATCCCCACCATCAAAAAGGCAATTTTTGTTGTTACATTCTTCATCACAATCCCCATCATCAAACTTATTATAGCACAAGTTAGCATGTTGACAATCATTCCATATTACCTCAACAATATTTTTATCACAGGCAATCGCATGACACGTATCTATTCCGTATCCCTTTATCTAAATAAAAAATTGGCAAAATAATACATTTCTTGGAATTTTTCCATGTGTTTTGACATTATTTCCTATATTAAAACCTTTTTGTGAATCTTAAAAAACGTTTCACATGTTTAAATATATAGTTTAACTTTTTATATCTTTGCTACTGTTAAATGAAGAAAAACTTTTATTTTCTTGATATCTCTTATTTGAATCTATTCTGTGGTCGAGGAAATCCTGGTCTATGACATATTAGATAATATACAAAAATCAAATATTGTAACTTGATATTACGGAAAATTTTTCATATAAATATTTATTATTTATTTTATAACGTATAAGGATTATAAAAATACAATTTTAAACTAAATAATTTTATTTATATTCTATTGAGCTTTGTATTATATGCACCACGATCGAAAATTTTAAAGCCATAACTTGTTGTATCAGTTGATTAGATATTTTTCCTCATACCTTCATTCGAAAATATATTAATACCTGAATATATAAATGAAAGTTTATTAAAAAGTTTGTTTATTTTTCCACATTTAATTTATATGTATCGAGGCTATCATTTATGATACCGTTAAAAGTACTTTTATTTTAATTTTTAGAAAATAACAATAAATTTCACTGAGAGAGTTTGAAGTTAGAATTTTATAATTGACTAATATTTTGATCCAGCTGTTCTATCTAAGATCTGCAAGGTTACTAAATTCATAGATAGTGTGCATGGGCAAACCTTTCCGAAAAATAGAAAAAAATTTCTTCCATTTGATAAAATAGGATAATATTGTCAGCAAGGTTTAGCAACAACATTGATCTTTTCATCTTATATTAGCCAAACCTGAAAAGTTTCTAACGCCTCATTTCAAAGTAATAAAAGATTCATATCATTTATATTTTTTTCAGTTTTCCATTCCATTCATTGAATATAAATACTATATTAATAATGTATCGGTTTCTTTCCCTCAAATTTTTACTATTCCAAAATTCGATGATGTCGAAAATTTATCTATACATTCCATGAAATGAAAGTTATGAATGATCGATAAGTATTAGAGATACACCATCACAGTTGATTTTAATTTTTAATTCATAATCATTCAGCTAAAAATTATTAACCCAATGCAATAATTTTTATAATGTTTAATGCTGTAAATATCAATACTGGCGGCATGTATTCATTCTAAATCACGTAGATCAATATGTAAATTTTTGCAGCTCGTATGGGTGCATAAATTTTTTTGATGGATAAATAAGGGAATTGAAACTAACTGATGATGTATAAAATAAATTCAAGTCAATAATTACTATTTAATATCAAATTACGTGGATTTTTTAGTAGTTTTTGTAATCTCGTTGAAATAAATTGATAGTTTACTACAATAATTATATTTTATTTCGTTATATTAATAATAAATCATTTATATGGATAACTATTAGTTAAATTATATCTCATTTATCTCTAAAAGCCACTTCATTTAACGTATTTGTATATTTTATTATTCATTAACTATAGGCTTGTGAGCAAAACTTTAAACATAAAAAAATGAATGTATTTTGCTAAGTTTCAAAAAATACATATATTATGTTGTTTTTATGAGAAATATAAAATAAGTGAAAATTTTCTCTTCGATTTTATAAGAACAAAGCCGATCATTTGCAAGTATCTTTTAAATCAAAATAAATTTTATTTATTCCTTTAATTTTTGAATTAAATTTTAAAGCAAAATATATTGTTATTTTATCGTCCCATCGGTGCAGACCCATTCTGTAGTCACCGAAGAAAGGCTTTGTTTTACATCGCCCTATGAAACCAAATACTCAGCGGTTCACCGCTTGATGCCACCTTAATTAGCACATAATATAATTTTTTTCTTAGCTATGGAGGAAAAAACCAATACCTGCCCCTTATGCTTTTGGAGGCGGTTCAGTAAGATGGATCTTACCTCCAGCCCGCTTTCGCGTCAGGTTAGGCGCCAGCCAGAGCTTCCCAGTGCTCTTGGCAGAGCACATAATATAATAAAAAGCTGTCTATAGGAAGACTTAATTATTACGGCCTTGTCGCTTAGTGGGTATGTTTAAATCTAAAAAAATCGGAATTATGCCACCATTATGGACAGTGACTGATATATTGTGATCCGATTATTGCTTCATGAGTGTATTCAACTATTTTTCAATGAAGCTTTTATAATCATTAAACAATAATTCCATAAAGTATAAAATTTAATTTTTTAGGATTTATTTTTGAAAACAACTTATATATCAATGTAAAAATTGGGTTTTAAAAATTATTGTGTATACTTCGTTAACAAATATATCAGAATTAATTTAATATACAGTATTTAACATATTAAAAATATTCCAAAACAGATAATCGGCTGAATGGTCGCGGTAGTATATTAAAAAAAATTTTATCATTTTTTAGGCTTTTTTTGCCCTGAAAAATGGATCCTGTTCTATATTAGACCTGAATATATAATTATTTTCGCTCTCACTAAGCCTTTCTGGTAATGGCATTAACCACCCAAAAATATTTTACTACTCTTTTATCACAGACATTAAAAATAAATATTTAATTCTTTTGCCTCTTCAAAATCTTTAATCCTTAGATCAAAATATGTTTCACGAATTCTTTTCTTATTTGCAATTCATGATTTCAGTAGCTAAAGCTTATAAAATATAAGATTTTCGACAGAAATGTAAATGAAAGGTTTATTACATTTAACTGAGTATATATGTGTCGAGATAGTTCTTTGAATAGTTAGTGACTGATAAAAATTGAATAGTTTTCAATTTCTCCTGTATGTAATAAATGATATATCTATATTTAAGACTGGGTTAGCTGATTTAAACAAAATATTGTGGCTATTCTTTATCTAAAATTTATTGATCCATAAATGACTATACTATATACCGTAAATCCTCGTGTATAAGCCGCACCCCAAACTTTTAAACAAAATTTTGGGTTCACAGGTCCGGCTTTTATACGAGGATTTACGGTATATTTTAATTTAATAGAAGTTAAAAATTATTGCAATTTCTCATTTTAAATATGAGAATTAAACTTTGTCATCAGATTCAATTTTTTTGAAAAAAGTTGTTATATGAATCCAGATTCGAACTCCAGACTATTGAAATATGCTATAGTCCTATTCCGTAATATCTGACCATATCGACTGGTAAAATTGTCATGAGAGCTAGTCTTTCAAGTTGCGCCTATGCTAATTTAAGGTGTACTCTAATCATATGTAAAAAAATATTGGTCTGCACTTATATATATATATAAACGGTACATCAAGGGAGGATAAAACCTGATTCAATAATACTCAAAGTTCATGAAATTGTCTAAGTACAGATTATGATGAATATAGCGAAATTATATATTGCAATGAACAGCGCATAAGACCACCTTTCATAATCAAGATTTAGCACCAAACTTGAGAGGAGTCCTATTCCCGCGGGATTTAACAGCAATTATCGATAATAATGACATTTTATTAACAAGCAGGGGTTTGAATTATCGATATCGACGATGGCTGCTAGCAAATCAGTAGAATTTGTAATCTTACTTGTTTTGAAATAAAGGTAGGAATATGTTGGTTAAATACATTTATTGTCAGAACTTTTTTTAAATTTTATGTCATTAAGTAATATTTCTTTGTAATGTGAATAAGAAGAGTGAATATAGAGATGATGTAAATGTCAGATGAAAGGCTTAGTGGGTAACGCGCCTGCTAAGCTGGACAGAGGTTGCGGGTTCAATCTTGGCACCGGGAGCCCTTTTCGTCACATCTTAATATAAAAATTTTTCTCCGTTCTTTTTAAACGTTGAAAATATTAATTTAATTTATCTTCCATTACCTCTTGTATTATTATCAGTATGATCAGAACAGTTATTGTTAAAACAAGCAATTTTTTGACAATGAGTGCCAGAAAAGCCATCTGGACAATGGCAAGCTAGCTTGTAGTGATGATCTTCCGATTCAATTTCACTGCATATTCCTCCGTTCTGACAGTGTCCGTGATCCCTTCTAAGCGATTAATAATGAAAATATTTTACTACTCACAACTATCAATGGAATAAAAATATTTTTCTTCAAGAACGTTATCTTTACTCGTTGATATTTTACTCTGCCTGCACAAATCTGAAAGCTTACCATCGCAGTATGGTTCAATGATGTGGGTCAAGTTTTGATCATCACCATTATCAACTATAAATATTAAAGATAGATGAGAGATGAACTTCTATCTTCAGATATTTCCAGTTTAGTAACACAACTAAAAAATAACAGAACACAAAGTATTTTCATTCTTTTAACTAATTAATCAAAACTAGAATTGGGAAAATGATCTCAGATTCTTTGGAGCAAACTTCGATAGAAACATAGGAACGTTTATTAAATAAACAATTCCTTTTCTATATCAATTTGCTCAGTTCGAGATATTATAAATAGATTGTTTTATAAATTATCTATCGTACGATAGTTACATAGCCATAAATATAATCCCCTATTGCAAAATATTTCCGAAAAAAAGTATATTTGCAAATTCATGAAAATAAAAAAATTAAGAGATTATGAATTAATATTACATATTTTTTTATTTTATAAAAAGATATATAATCTAATCTTCTTCTTAACTTAATAAGAATTATAAGAATCAATCATAAAACGTCTAAATGAAATATGATAATCCAAAAAGTAAATATATATCCTACAATTAGGTTTTGCTGGCTTACATGAAATAAATATTTTATAAAAGAGACAGCTGAACAGTACTTTTGAACAAACTTTGGTCTGCTAGAGATAATCAATGACTCTTTTATTCATGAAATAATTGCCTTCTGATAAATATGCATTGAATGAAAGTTGGCAGGAAGCATCTTGCTTCCATAAATGATGTAATCGGTAAAAAAATTCCCAAGTTGCGAGAAATATATCTAACTTAATAATCTCCCTGTATAATTAATGACGAAATTTTATTCCATGATCTATAAAAGAGGATCAACAAAAATTTAAAAATTTTTATCAGAACTGATTATATAAACGAATATTTGCCCCAAAATTATTTTTTAATAAGATTTTGCTTAAAAAAATTTATATTCAAGAATTATGTAAATTTTTTTTCCTATCAGATGTGAATGTACTATTAATAGACATTATTTATGTAAGAATAAGAGAAAACCAGCAAGAAATAAAAATAGAAGATTTTTAATTTTAATAAAATTTGGTAGTAATTAATCACTCCACATGTCCCAATGATTTACAAACAAAATTTATGGGGAAATCCATTTTATATATTAAATATTAATGGCAATTTTCCCAAATCTATCAAAAGAATTTCTAAATATTTTTAAGAACAAACTTTATGAAGCTTGAATTGTATAAAAAAAAACTCTTAATACAGTCGAACCTAGATTACTCCGAAAACGGAATAACGGATTTATTTTAGAATAGCAAATTTGAGATAATCGAATGTTTTGATAGATACATGAAACATATAAGATTAAAATTAATTTTATAAATTCTTTCTGTCAGATCGATATCTAGATAATCGAGGTCCAAACGTAAATGTAAAATCGTCCATATCTGGAGAAAATTAAACTTTTTAATTGAATAAATTTTTGAAAGAAAGAAATTCCCTTAAATACTTTCATTCAGTTCAAATAATAAGTTGAGTGTAAGTAATCTTTAAAATAACTCCTGATGAACCATATATCTTCAAAAATAAAACTTAGGCATTATAAATCAATTATAATCCCTTACATTCCCATATCCGCAACTTTCCTTTGACTTCCCAAACCCTATCCATGTACATTCAAAGCATTTTACCTCAGTATACGTGCGTTCACTTTTTTTAGTGAAACGGGTGCTGATGATGGATAAATGTTATTTAGTCCTAATTTCTTTGTCACCAAAAATTTTATAGCATAGCAATTTTTAGATGATGTAAAATGATTATTGAGTAGTTGCGATATGTTGCAAAAATATGCTTAATTCACATATTTCATTTTTAGTTAAAAAAATTTCATAATTAATTAAATATTTCATGTTTGTTTAAAATTTATTTTATTTTCCAGAATACAGTCCCTAAAACACATAAATTAAATCCATGTTGAGGTACCCTCGGGGATATC
The DNA here is from genome assembly GCA_001455285.1 of Sphaeromyxa zaharoni. Lineage (NCBI taxonomy): Eukaryota > Metazoa > Cnidaria > Myxozoa > Bivalvulida > Sphaeromyxidae > Sphaeromyxa > Sphaeromyxa zaharoni. The sequence continues at coordinate 22,326 of LDMZ01044452.1, forward strand.
TACCATCCTGACAATGACA
>LDMZ01044460.1:0-12021 GCA_001455285.1 Sphaeromyxa zaharoni
TTTTTTTTTATAATTTAGGATTTCAAAAAACACTGGTTTGACAACAATTACATTCTAGTTGATGTTCGAGTAAAAGAACAGTTTGGCGCTGCCAGCTTCCAGCAAGCTATTAGTAAGATATACAATTTTTATACAAAATAAATCAGATTTCCCTATTCAAGATCTTTTGGAAACAGATCCCTCATCCTTTTTAGAATGGTTGAAAAAATCAAAGCCTTCATTAAACAATGTTGATACCTGTACGTTCCATAACTATTTTTCTAAACTTTTAGTGATATTTCTTTGTCGTAGAGGAAATAGCTCAAAGAATGCTGTAAACCTTTGTATAAAGCATCGTGAAGTCTTCGAAAAGTCCGGCTATAAGAATATTTTACATATAAAAGGAGGACTCCTAGAATGGAACAAATCTGTTGATTCAAAGTATCCATATTTTTAACTTCTTTTTAAAATTCTTGTATTGTGGATAGATTAGAAATATAATTTTTCATGTAGATTTGTATTCTAGTAAAAATTTTTAAAGAATATCATTTGAATAACTTTTTTTATAACTAATTTTCTCCAAGTTACAGCAGAAAATCAAAAAAAATTATAGTGTTTTACTTTTTATAGAAAGAATGATATCGGTCGTTAAGCCTTTCTGCAAAAAAAGTTATTTGTAAAACCTAGATTTAAAATTTCTTCGTTTTTATAATCTTTTAAAAGTTATTCATAAAAAATTAATGTTATTTCTATATTGTGTTTATATTTTAGTTTAAATTTAGAACAGTAATATTTTTTTGAAATCAATAAAACGATTGTGCTGTCTGTGTATTTTTATGCATGTTTGCTTGTTCTCTTAAATACTATGTAAAATAATAATCAAATGTTTACCGAAAAAAATTTTCCTTTTCAACTAATCATTACTCTGTAATATTATATTTATACGTCTGTTACAACGCTCGTTTTGTAAAACAAGTCTGCAATTACATATCCTCCATAATGTAACATTGAAGAATAATTTAGAATTTCTAGGTTAAAAAATCGTTAAAATCCAATGGATTCTCATTTTATTTTTGAGTATTTTTTGGACTAACTATCAACCCTCTTATTGCTGCCCTAATACAATACATCGGTTTTCCACTATTTTTAAATATAATATTAATGGCATTAAGTTGAAATTTCTTTATACGAACACTTCAGATAATTAAATAAACGTATAGATATTATTATAAAAATTTTAACAAATATTAAATAAATAAAAAAGTTTTTTGGTAAAAAAATTGTGAGACCATATACAACACCTACGTAAAATTAAAATTTTTAAAATGTTAGTTACGGCTATTTCGCATATTATGTTATGATATAAATTGAGAATTATGCTTTCTAATAATCTCAACCTGTTTTTTTAATGTATGAGGCTTGAGTTCAAAACAGCGTGAAGTTTAAATCTTTAATCATTTTGTATTGAGGTATATAGCTTTGCCTTCAATATTCTATTTATGAATGTTTCTTAAAGATATCAAAAAAGGGTAAAATACGGAGATGTTATAGGCCAGGTAAATACTAATCATTTTACTTTTTAAACAAACGATCATATAACCTTAGTGAGAACAATGGAATTATTTTACATGATACGAATTTATTTTTCAGAGTATTTCGAATGCAATGACATTCAAAATAATTCTAAAATCTCTTGGTGAATATTGCTAGACATCTTGGATTACAAAAATATAATTTTTATTTTTCGAAATAGTACAGGCTTTCTTACTACTCGAAGGATTTACCTATAAAATTTTTACCCGATTAAAAAAAATATTAAGAAGAACATCCATCAATAGTAATCATTTTAATCTGAGTAATGTAAAATAATTTTATAATTAAAATATCTAATATCATCAGTATACTAAAATTTCGAGTTACTTCTAGATTAAGGATAAATCAGCCATGTTGAGTTTTAATTATCTGTTGCATTTTAGAAGACACAGGACATTTTAACTTACCCTCTTCTAATATAAGAATCAGTATCAATAAATTTTTTTTCCACTCCAAACATTCAAATTAAAAACTTGTTTTATATTGAAGGAAAGTATTGTGGAATCTATTTTTATTTTAGTATTTTGCCATTATAAATTTAGATAGGGCTTCTGATTTCTTGTTTGAACTTTTCTGCATTCAATTTTCTATATATCTTTAAAAAATTCGTTATTTATACTTCATAAGAAATATATTTTGTAAAATCACTATAACAATTTTCATATTGAATTTAATATTTTAACTCATGTTTTAATAAAATAAGAAATTTAATATTTTTTTTACTATGTCGTATATTTCTATACTGCTCTCTGAATATATAAAGTGTAATCTCGATATTGTATATTTTAAAAAATGTAAAAGGGAAAAAAATAAATTGTATTCCAAAGATAAATTATGCTATTAAAAGAATAAACATTACTGAAATACGAAGGAAAATATTTTACTCTTATTTTTATGAAAATGGATATATTTGCTATAGGGTATTAAAATCCATGTTTTCACTCGAATAAATTTTAAATTAATATGGAAAAATTGAATATATGTGGAAACTGTCCAAGTTTTTTCTTAAGTGTAGCTTAAAATATATTTTTAGTATAGGTAACAGTTCAATCTTTTATGCAGAAATAGATAATTTATTGATATTAAGATAATCACAGTGAAATATTAAGAAAATTTAGTATTTATTTATTAAATTTAATAAATTTTTTTTGCAAAAAATATTCTTCCGATTTATTTTTATTTTCCTTCATTAACACAGTTGCGGTACGACTCATAAAATCCACTCTGAAACAAATTAAAACTATTGCAATAAAATTTGAAAAAAATTTCAAGATCAAAAATAAAAAAAATAATGAATTATTTTAGTAAATAATTTTTAAATCATATCTATATATAAGAAAATAGTATATTTCAAAATTCCAGGCATCTAAAATATCAATAAAGACAACTATCAACTTCTTAATTAAAAATTAGTTGATATTATAGGCCTTTTAAATTTAAGAAATCTTTTTATTTATTAAACTTTGCACTAAGTGAAAAAGTTGATCTCTCTATCCAACTACTAAGCATGATTAGATTGAACATTTAATAAATTGCTATGCAGATCTAAGAAGGTATAAATTTTTATCTGGTTGATATCTTTTTTTATGATTATTTGTTCCTACAAACGGACACTATAAAAGGTTGATTAAACTTAATATGAGCCGAGGCAATCTAGAAGGTAAAATATTATAGGATACTATCGGATTTACTTGAGAAAACTTTTCTCTTAATGTTTTTAGTAAATTAAAAATTCCCTGTTTTACAGGAATTTCCGATCCTCCCAAAAGTGATGTTTAAGAAAATCTTGAGATGCGTTCAATAGTTTTTGAAATTTTTAAATAAAGTTACATAACAGAAAAACTAATTTAATTGATATAGACAAAATATTTTTCTGAAATTAAGTTTGTTGATCATGCCAAAACTGTTTAAAAACTTTTATTAAGAAAAAATTCAATCTAATTTTTACCATTCAACAGGTTTTGAATCGAATTTGTGATTCTAATAATATAGGGCAGAGTAAATCTAATATCAATAAGTTTTTCTATATTTAAAAAATTTGACACGGATTCATTTTGTTGGATATTGTGAAGTTTTTATTTCTAAGTAAATTCTAACTAAAAAATGCTATAAAATGTCACGAACCTATTATATATCACAACTATAAATTTTTTTTTAATTTTTACTGTTCATCATAAAAAATAAATATAATACAAATAAACACAGCATAAGTCTGATTAGTATATTTTTGAGATTTCTATCTGAGGTAATTTCATTTCATTTTGAATTGAAAATTAATTTTAAGATGGAAATGCTGTTATAAATTGAATTTATATCGTGACAAAGAATATATTTATAAAAATGATTGTAAAATAAATACGTATTATATAAACAATCGAATAAATACAGAAAATTGAAGCAAAAACGAGAACTTTTAAGTTCTCAAAATATTGATTTTTAATGATAATATTTAAACATACAATATAACGTATCCTAAAGATAGTTATTATTTAATTAGTATTAAAAAATCAATTTGATAAATTATTACGGAAGTTGGAGGATGTCATTTGATGGTATAGCCTTTTTATTATAAATCTAGAATTTTACCTTAATCTATCGCTTTCAAAAAAGTACTAGCAGACTATCAAAATCAATTATAAGTTATAAAATAGAGAGAAATAATCAATACATAATTGGTTTTTTAACTTTTTGTAAGCTCCGGTGACACCAAGTATGCGTACATGCACAGTCTGAACATAAATATAAAATTAGGACGGTTAACGTGTATTTAATTGTGGACATAATATTCCAAGCTAACGCAATTAAAAATTTATTGTCTTTCGTAGGTACATACATTTAGTGGTGCATTTTTATATAAATTTTTCTCTTGAATAAAACTTTGAGGGATATTATTATTTGGAATATTTTGAATGTATGCTTTCAAATATTAATATAAGCATTCTAACTTAAAAATGCAAAAATATACGTACACTAAAGTAGAAGTCAATTCATTTTAGTTCATGACAGGGATTTGTTTTCTCCACTGTTCCATTTACACAGGACTGTCAATGAATAATTCTATTGATGGGAAGATGGAATAATTTATACATATGATTTGATAATATTAAATGATATGATATCCTTATGCTGTCACACATATTTGTTTTAATAAGTTGGTACTTTTTATTACTAAAATTTTTGGTTCAAAAAATTATAAAATATTTTCAAAATATAGTAGAATTTAAAAAGGCTTAGAACGGGTTTTAGGCAGTAAAATAAAAAAATAAGGTTGTGCCAATTACAGTGGCTGTGTGGAATTTTAAAAAATTTAATAGGCTTATTTAAAAATTAAATTGGGTAGTGTGTTTGAAATTGGATAGGAAAGAAATACTATTCAGTAGACAGAGATAGAATTAACGAAATATAATATATTTTGATAATTATTTTAGCCAAAAAAATCAAATAAATCCGATATTATTCTCAAATTTGTTGTGATGATGCCATTTAATATTATTTCTCATCGTATATAAAATTGTGTTTTTTGAAGGTTTTCCATAACACAGATATGAAAGATGTGATCAAAAGTATAATAGAAGAATTAGGTTTTATTAAAATCAGATATCTCTGAAACTAAAATCATTGTTAACTCATCGATACCTGATCATAAACGAGCGCTTTGTCGAAATATTTCAAATATAAAATGATAAAAATATTTTGAACACATTAAATAACTTGTTAATTGTATAAAATATACAATACGTGGTTTTATCAATTTTTTTGTTCAGCCACAGCGAAAAAACATTGAATTCCTAAAAAACAACTTTTATTAATCCTGCAAATACCCGTGTGTTGGTGTTATACCATGAAATATAATTCTCTCCAAATGAAATAAAGCGGGAGGAACATTTTAGTTAATTATTGCCTTTAAAGAATAGCAAGAAAAAAGGAATTAGAATTGTAAAATTATGTAGAAATATAAAAAAAATCTGTAAAAAAAGCTCCGAAACATATTTTAGGATTTCGGATATAAATCCCACAGTCCTTAAAATTTTTTACCATCTTTTTTCTTGGAGCACAGTAATTGATTCTGTCACTAAATCATGTAAAATTTTTAAGTACTTATTTATTCTTATTAGTCCCGCCTTAAGAGATTCGAATAGAAAAAAAAGATATTTCATTAAACTCTACTTATTTTTCGTTTTCTCGATCAATATTTGATATTTTGAAGTGTTATTATTCATATAAAAGAGTTAAAATGACCGAAATATTTAATTTTTGTTGGAGGCTCTTCCTGTTGAAAATAGTGACTTTATAGAAATAAATCCAAAACCCTCTATTCAAGCCTTGATGTTTGCTTTACGATATCTTTTTAATGCTAATTTAAAATCCCTTAAAACACTATTTAATCATTACTGGCGTCGATATCATATGAAATTATATCAAAAAAATTATTTAGAGAAAATTATTGAGGCCGAATCTGATATTAATTTTTTTCGTGTTGACCATTTTATCAAATTTCTTGTATACTTAGTTAAAAATAAAATTTAAAAGCATAATTCTTTTTGGTTCTCATAGCTTTATTTCTTTTTTTTTCGGATTAAATAATTTTGTTTATATAAATAAATCGGACCAGGGCAACATGATTTTACTAAAGGAACCAACAATTATTGCTTCAATCCAATTAAACCCAGCGAAGCATTTTTTATTTTCTGTATTAGATATACAATAGTAAAGGATCGTTAAAATATTTCTAGAATTTAAAGAATTAATAGCCTGCATTTATTAAAAGACTATTGCATAATTTCATATCTATAAAAAAAATTTTAAAAAGAATTGTAATATTCCATTTTTGTAAAAAAATAGTTGACGAAATCAAAAATTTAAATTATAATTTAATAGTATATGTTGAAGGATTAATATAATAGGTTGTTTATAATTTTTTTCATAAAAATAATAATTTAAAAAATCGCTGGGATCTCTTTCAATGCATTAAATAATATTCGATGTAAGATATAGAAAATATAATATAAAAAAATTGTTTAACATATTTTAAAATAAAATATATAACGTTTTTTAAGAACGATGATGTTTTAGATTTTCTGACTTATAAACAAGCAGGTAAAAGTTTCGTAATCTTACACTCAAAAATAGTTTCAAATAAATCAAAAATTTTTTGCCTCCATTATATAACAATTTAAGATCTAAAATATTCAAATATTGCATATGAAATACACTATTCAAATTTGATACAATTAAATGTGATAATTTGGTATTTTCTTCTAAAATTTTATTGAAATACATCCTTAAAGTAAAATATATATATATGGTTATAGTTTGAGGTGTAATGATTTTATTATTATACATATATCAATAATTTGTTACAACCAGTTTTCATACAACTTGTCAATTCCATCATTCCTATTTCAACACTTCGATTATTCAGAAGTATTTACGTATTTGTGATTCACAAACAACAAACTTAAATATGGTTTGGAAACGATCGGTACTGTTAATAATAAGCTGAGACGAAGTACGAGGAATACGAAGCAAGATCAAATTCCTTTTAATCGAGGGCTTAGTGCTCTAAACACTATTGGCCACAAGGATCCTAGCATAATAATGTTGACAAATCTTATTGTCTGTTTTCCTTTTTAGCTTAACTAATCAGTAATAAAAAAGATAAATTTGTATATAAAAATTCCTTTATTATGATGTATTCCGAAATATAGCGCCTTTCTAATACCATTGCATGAATATCAATTTTAATATAAATATAAGCCCTTTTTAGAATTTTTTTGTTATTTCCTTCTGCTAACATTTACTTCTAAACTTTAAATTTCCATAAAAACATTTTTTGTCATTAGTAACTATTTCTAAAGGAATTTACAGTTATATGCTGTTGTTGCTTTTCCATGGTTGGTATTGATCAATAAGATTTAGCTTTTTAAACATGATTTGACCAGAGAACTCTTTTGGTATTAAGATCATTACTTTCAAGAAGACTTTGATTTTTAAAATGATAAGACAGTTACACGATTAAGATTTCTCGTTTTGGTAATTTTATTATGAAATTATATTAATCATTCAGCGTGAAATGCTTCATTTTTTAATTGAAAAGTCATTTCTGGGTTGTCCTTTTTACAAGGACTTATTTTATACATTAAAGATTTCAATGAAACTATCAGGGCCCTTATTCCTCTCTAAAATAAAAAATAGAATACAAATGGAAAAAGCATTATTTATTTCATGTAAAGTCCGTTTTTAAGTCCAAAAATATACATCATTGACATGATATATCAAATCAGAATTTTCGGAAAATTTTAAAGCTAAGCTATCTTTAGGAATACTGCAGAAACATGAAATTTTAGTATCAATGGAAAAAGTGAGGGAAACTGTTAAAAACAGTGAAATTTATACAATTATATAATTTTTGTATCTTAATACATTAACTTCGTGCAGCGTACGATTTAGATAATGCTTTCATTAACTTAATTTTTAATCTGATACAAATATTTACACGTGTTCAAGAGATATAATATAAAATATATCTTTGATAGGGTATTAATAAGAAATTTTATCGATTATCAATTTTTTGTTATAATATTTGTTCATTAATTCAGTTGTTGCATTTTCGAACTGTTCCATTAACTTAACAATTAGTAAATATACTTTTTGAAACAGTTTACTTGATTTTTTTCTTTGTTCATTTTTCTCTGATATTTAATGACATAACCGATCAGAACAGAACAGAATAAAACAAACATTAATATTGCAGAGCTCATTATTAGTACATTCATCCTTTTCTCAAACTTGCAAGTCTCGGATTCACTATATGTGTTTACTTTTAAAAAAATTACCTTAAATAAAACTTAGTTACAATTACACCAGCTATTCTTTGATTGTACATGACATCATGAAGAACCTTCCTGTTTACTGATTTTATTAAAGAGCAGTTAAAATATTTTGCTTGATCTAACAACATTATTTCCATTTTAACCTTTTCATGACTATAACAAAGACTTTTAAATAGAAAATCAGAATAATGTATTCTGATTCGGTGGGAAAAAGATGAAATAAATTTTCCGAATTCTTTGAAATCGTTTTGTATAGGAAAATGAGTTTGATTAAATTCCATTTTCATGGTTAAGTGATTTCTTCTTTTTGACAACGTTGACGAATCAAGGCTCTCAACATTAATATTCACGTCATATTTCGATTCTTCACCTTTGGAATCAACTGCATGAAGCAAAAGTAAACACTTTTGTCCAGAATGTTCCTGAAATGCTAGTATTCCTAAGTAAGCATTAGAATGGACATCAATGAAAGGGTTATTTCGACACTCTGAATATTCCATATATTTTTGAGAGCATTCGAACTTCTTAATCACGAAACTCTTTATACCATATTCTTTATATCCAAGAAATTCGTATAAATATACCATCTTAATAGATCCAATTTTAGATTCGATACTATATTGAGAAGTATATCCAAAATTACTGAACAGAAACACAAAATAAAGCAAAAACTCTTGATTCATTCTTTTCAGACTAGCTACAGGCAAAAAACACTTTGTAGTCATAAATAATCCCATATTACAATAAAAAGTGTTTTTGTAGATTACTATATATACAGAAAATTCATTCTTTTTACTTCTCGTGGATTTTTTATTTAATTCATTAATAAATTAAAATAATTTAAATTTTTTTTTATTATTTTGATAAAAGAATAATTAATTTTTCATACACAATATAAAACTTCTAACTATAAATCTTATATAACTTTTTTGTAAAACATAATGTTTGGAACAATATAGAAATATTTCACAGGTAAAAACATATTTAATATCGGTCTGCTACATTAAAAATATATTCATTAAATATAGTAATCATATAATATTGAATAACATGAACAATCAGGGATAATGGCATTTTAAAAATCGAATAATATATCAAAGGATTCTTATCTAACTATATATTTTATGTTCTGCCTTCACTATTAAAATTATATCTAGAATAGTCATATCGTATTAATAAAAATAGAAGTGAATACATTTGATCGCGGAAGGATGATTGTTAAATATATTTTTTATTATTTACATCATTTAATCTTCATATCTTGTTTCCTTAGATAATAGGAAGGTTCAAACATTTTTGAGTGTTTTTAGACATGAAGTATTTATTGTTTCATGATTATATTTTATATTTAAAAAAACCAAAAAATGCTAAACAGTATCGAATCCTGAGGAAAAAATAAACGCAATTCATTTTGCTAAAAAACTTTTTTTCGTTAATTAAAAGTAATTATAATTATACAAATCAAATTAAATCTGATTTTAAATATTTGAAAAAAAGCTTGACATTTAATTTTTTAGACATGTAAAATATGTCTGTAAAAATAATTTTAAAACCTAAAATAATATGATCCCCAATTTTATGCAAGCTGATATTTCTTCAATAATATAGTTCACATGTTTGGATCAGTCCACATGCATGATTTTGGAAAAGTAATTTCAATTCCTTTTCATTATATCAACACGCACACACACACGTTATATTGGTTAATTATATAAACCTAAGTTCCAGGCAACTATATATGTAACTTATAGCTCGAACCTGTGAAATAGAACTTTAAAAATTCATATATTTTAGAGAAGAAAGGGCAGAAAAATATTAGGATTTCTCCTATATCAAAGTTTACTCAAGTTCTTTTTTTAAATAGAAAAATCATATAATACCATACATTTCCTCAATAAAATTAGTGGGAATCACGGCACTTTTGTTTTAAATATTTAGGAAGCTTATCTAGAGAAGGAATTTATATTCACAAATCATAAATTTATCGACTAACAGTATTCTTAATTTTTGGTCTTTTATAATTCCAAATCCCATCATGTTTCAACATTCTCCATTTCTAAAATAATTCCATCGTATATTCGATAAAAAACATATTCAGCACCGTAGCATGATTTTAAATTTCAACCAACGTTTCAAATGTTTGGTATTAAAAAGCCATATTAGTCGATTTGCTGTTTCTAAATTCCTTATACAAAAATTTATTCCATGTTATATGTAGCGATTTTGATTGATCCTCCTTTCCCAGTTTAGCCAAAATCTAACTCAGTGGAGGTTGTAACAGAGTTTCGTTAGCGTAGCTTGTTATTTACATTTTCTATATCAAATAATTTCTTTAAAGTATTCTTGCCAAAACGTTTCCTTTTGAGTAAAAAATTTAATAAATTAAGAATAAAATAATAACTAGTATTAATTGGTAATCATATCAGAGATTTTAACTTATATACCAGCTATAATAATGTTGAATTTGTAATATTTTCAAAAATATACTTCATTCTCAGTTTTAAATTAAAAGCGACATTAGCAAATTTAAAAAATATTTATTGTTAGTGCATGGAAGTAATATATTATCATATACATTTTGCTAAGATAAACCAAATGCATGAGGTTAAATTATTGGATAGGAAATGTATTATTTTTAATTAATGTGATGTCTTAAAAATATAACTTCTCCAATATTTAAGATTCAGAAATCGTATATTTCAGCCTTGAGAAGTGTTGTAATTTTATTTGTAGTATAAATCAAATTACAACACAAAGCCTTTGCTTAATTAATTGCTTCAAAAACAAGAATAACGAGCAAATATATAGATACAATATTCTATATAATAAATACTTGTTAAATTACTTCCTGATTTAATTTTTTCTAGCTAACGAGACTTTTGCGCTTCTCTCTAAACGATTTATGTCTAAATAATATTAAATAAATAGTTATCTAATCAAATTATTATATACTAGAAATATATTTTGTTCAAAAAATACGTTTACGTGTTTTAATGTCTTTCACATTATCACGGAAGCGTATAATAAGAAAAAAGTGTGACTAAATTTACATTTTGTTATAAAGAAAACATTTGAAGATATCAACCATCATAAATCATAGAGTTCTTAGGGTATATGTAACAAACAACCAAAGCTTTTCGAAATAATCGGTAGGTAGATCCTGTATGTGAATACTTCTCGATGTAAATATTAAATATTTATGCTACAATTTTATTCTTTAATTTAGACTCGATTTTTGAGATAGAGTAAGAACAGTTATAATATATTTAAGTGAAAGATGATTCTGCTTTACACCAAGTTATTCATTATATTTACTGTTTAATAAACATTTGATGCGATAATTGTAGTTTTAATCATATAAATTAAAAAAATTTCCACTAAACAAACCCACAAAAAATTTTCATTAAACACAGCACCCATTTCCTCCCCATATAGAGATGGGCTATATTAGAATAAAAAAACGCTTGAATCTTTCTATTTTTTAATAACTAGTCTTTAAATTAGTTTCGACAAAATAAAGAGATAATCATGGCAATTAAACATATATAGGTATTATAATAAGGCTGAAGGGTATAATAACGAACACCAAAATAAACATCTATACATTTATGTTTAT
>LDMZ01044465.1:0-13960 GCA_001455285.1 Sphaeromyxa zaharoni
AAAAAAGCATTGCCCTATATTCTTAACAAACAGGATAGTTATTGGTACAGAATTAGATTAATTAATTAAAAATTTTTATTATGAAAAAGTACACATGCATTTATATCACTAACTTAAAATTAGTTCAAATTTCACTGTTGCATGTATTCCAAAATTTGTGATATAATTTACACTAGGTTTGTAAAATAGTTATGAGTATGTCCATATAATTCTATTGATTTTCACAAAAATAGTATTTGGAAACAACTATATTTGTTACGAAAACTGTGTCCGGCTGGTTACATTGTACATTTAAAAAATTATAGAAGAATTACTACAAATTTTATCTCATATGAAGACTATTAACCCTTGAGCTAACAAAAATAAAATTTTATTATTCAAGGCATTTTTTCCCAACTTTTATTGGTCAGAATGCCCATTAATTTGTTTACGTCAATTAAAAAAATTATATTTTCTATTTAATCAATTTTTTCAGGCATTCGGGAGTAGAAATACTACTTTTTAAGAGTATTAAAGAGTTCTGATAAAAGTAATAAAATAATTTCCCTCAAACGATAGTTAAAAAATTAAAATAAGAAATCAATAAATTATATATATATATATTAGTAGCAAGGGTAATCATTATAGAAAAACCTGATAATTTCAAACAAAAAGGTTTTGATATTAAAATTTGTACTGAGAAACTATATTTTTAATAATTTTCGGTATTCACTATTTTAAGATCTATTATATAAGGTTGATACGAAAAGCTAGAACATAAACTTTCTAACATAATTGCCTCGTTTATTTAATTATTTGTACATACTACTATTAAATTCTAGTTACTTTCAAAATTACATGCAAAAGTTTTGATTGAAATAGGCATTTTAAACAATTCATTAATAACCTTTTTTTTAAAAATAAATTACGAAAGAATCTATAATTAATTATTTTTTACATAAGCACGAGCTCAAAATTTTTAGATTTTATAAGTTTGCGATCATATATGAATCAAAACAGTTATAAACTTAAAAACACATAAAATATAATATCAAATTATTTTTTAAAGTTTTATAGACTGTAATGAAGAAGTAATAAAAGTTTTTAGTCGGTAAACGACAGTCAATACCATATATTAGATCTTTAATTAATTAAATCGTAACCGTTGTAAAAAGTTGAATTCAAATGGATCTAATTACTTTTTAATATTTCTGGGAAAATATTCGATGAGAAAACTTTTTTTTTAATAAAAAAAGAAAAAAGAGAGCTATATAATTAATATATTGTCATTCTAAGATATGTTTAAATCAAATAATATTAAAAAAAATTTAAAAGAAGAAAAATATATGAATCGATGGTCTATAACATAATCAATAATATTTTAGATTACTTTTATATTAAAATACCTTAACACGCTTTAGTTTAAAAATTTGAAAATTAGAAGGTAACGGTCAAATAAAATATTTTTTGCAGTTTCAAAACCGAAAAACAATTTTCAAACTTAAACTTCGGGATGAAGAATCCTTAGATAAATAAAACCCTAAATGAAATATGCTACTATTCAAGCCTACATAAGCCAGTATATAGAGAAAATTCAATTAGTAGAAAAAGAAGAAAATAATCTACAAATCCACCATATAAACCGGTTTTAATGGATAAATGACATGTTTATACATTCAATGGCCTATGAAGGATTTCAATGCATATGCTCCAAAACTTAAAATATATTCATAGAAAATATATACCCCAGGATTTGTTAACATCAGTTATGACAGATATCAAAACTATTAAAAACTACAGTCCATTTAACTTAAGATTTTCCAAAATTGCAATAATCAAAACAAATTTTTTTGGAATTGAAAATCGGCATATTAAAATATCATTCCATGGAACATTTAAAACTAATACCTCAATCGTTTCCTCCCGAGAAAAAAGCATTTTCTTTTTCATTTTTTTCTCTAGAAAGGAATTCGCTTCACTCTGTCTTGAGCCCGCGGAAATTGCACGGAAGCCAACAGCGAGACCCGCGGGGTCTACACGGTACAACATAGCTCCGTGCTCATCATCCATACCGATCATTATCACACCTAACATATGCAAAAGACAAAGGAACACCTTACAGCAAGCCAGTCCTCTTTTCCCTGCAACCTGCGTTGTAACCTGGTTAATACTAGCGATCCTCTCTGCCAGCACATCACAGGGCATAGGAATGCCATATTTGTATTCATAATTAGTGGCCTCTTCAACACATCGCATTGCCTGTGGCAGAATATCGCCTGGACAAATCTTCAATAACAGCATTATTAACCAAACTTCTCATTCCTATAAAACATCCACCGACGTGGGAGTTGAATCGGTGGAAGCTTGTAATTCCTGAGGGGTCATGAAGAGTGTCCTAAAAAGTGTGCATTAACTTAAAGCAATAGGAAGTACAGGAACTTTCTTTTGACAAACAACAAAAGCCGAGTCAACACCTCGAACAGCTACTGCAGTGACAGTTGAATTTTGAATCGGCTTGAAAGAATATTCTAGTTTGATAATAGGACAAGATTTTCAATAAAAACCAACTTGATATAATTTCCCCTCAGGAGAAAAAATTGTAATAAGTTTGTCAAAATTTTGACCCCCTGATCTTGACATTTTCTTTCACGAGTGTATACGAAAAGTTTCATTTGTTAAAATTATCGGTTTATATTCCGTCGATGCATCTTTCTATTCGAGCTGAAGACACAAATTTTATCGCATTTTCTTCTTGTCAATGATGGTTTTAACGTGTTAGTTATTGAATATTTGCGTTCCTATTGTCTCTTCAGATGGACAAGAAGATCTGCAGCCTGAATTATTATCTCTTTCACGATATAGTTTATCTGTCCAAGTTATTATACTATTATCATAATCCAGCTAACGGATTATTATATTTCGGTATTAACCAAAGAAAATGCGATTATTACCGAATATATACTATATAAACTTGACAATGCGGCCTCAGCTTGGTGCTAGATTTTTGTATTAATGTATTCGAATCTTGGTGCCGATATCGACTCACCGCTGCACTAAATGTTTAACACGCACCCTAAGACCAAAATGAAATTATTTATTTTCTGAGGCTGCCAAACCCTCGTGCAAATGACGATTGCCTCGCTATAATGGAGTAGTTCAGTACTGGACAGTTCTTTTGTTTGTTTTTGTTATTCAGGGGTTATATGTAATATCAATGATTTCAATTTTTGACAATTTGACGCTCAAATACCTTAAAATGTCTAGGGATAGAAATTTTTGAAGTTTTTTCAAATCCTTGGCCCTCTTTTCTAAGCAGTAATGTCAGATACTGAATGGCACACACTAATAAATTGTGTTCATGCTTTTCCTTTAATAAATACTTTAGCATTTCTATACCATATATACGTGAATAATTCGTGTTTTATTTACATGGTTTCAAGGTGATATTTCGGGGTTTGACTTAAATAAGTATGATGCTTATGGAAATGTTATTTTAGTTTCATATTCATTACAAATGGTGAAAAGAAAGTTTATTCATGCCTAATATGTTTTTATTAAATGAACGATTATATTGTTATGATTCACAATTAAAATTGCTCCAATTTAAAAAGTTACATATTATAATAAGCAATAACCCAGAAAACAGCTAGAACATACTTTTGGCCATGGCACTTTTGATTCATGTTCTATATTACTAATCTAAAAATGGTGACTCTACGTATGAAGTCATAATCGACTTCTACACCGGTATTAACCCCAATGACAAAAGAATGTTGC
Source organism: Sphaeromyxa zaharoni (assembly GCA_001455285.1). Classification (NCBI taxonomy): domain Eukaryota; kingdom Metazoa; phylum Cnidaria; class Myxozoa; order Bivalvulida; family Sphaeromyxidae; genus Sphaeromyxa; species Sphaeromyxa zaharoni. The sequence goes on from LDMZ01044465.1 coordinate 3,757, forward strand.
CCAAGTTGGTTTCTTGATTTATTCATTTATAGAAAAGGTATATGTTACGAAACTGATCTAGTTGGTTGATTTAAATAAAAGTTCAAATCACATTTGTGTAGGTGAGTCTCAAAATTCGATTATACCTAGAGAATTTTTAATTCTAGATATTACAGATGGTGTTCTTAGATGAATTGTAATTTTTATATTAAGTATTGTTTGTGGGGAAAATTTTTCATTTAAAGATGATCTAGAGCTAAATATAAAATAGAATATACGAAAAAGCCTAATAAACGGCCAAAAAGTTAAAGAAATTACGATTTTAATTGATAAATTGTTGGATTATATTCACAACCAATGTAATGGGCAATCTATCATAACCAAATCAGTTTGGAACTCATGGACACCTTGTGTTTAGTAGACAGAGGATTTAATTGCTGGATCAATATTTCAGTACTCTATAATTAATAATTATGCTGTTACCTCAAGTAACTCCTTTTTGACTTGATGAAATGGCAATATTCCCATACATGTACGCTTTCTGAACGCCCTGCTTATGTAAATTAAGGGATTAGGTCTAATACATATATGTAAGATTGGAAACTGAGTATATTGAGTTGTAGTTTTTAAAATAAATTTGAATGTTTATTGAAAGAATTGAATAAATGCATTTAAAACATCATTAATATCTATAATAATAACATTTCGCCTTTAAATTTTTCATGCATAACTCTAGCAAGGTTTACATGTTGCCAGTAAATAATTAGATAATAATGTAAACTTTTATTCAGGTCTTTTATACTGTTATATGAGGATTAATTATATAATTCAAGCATACATTACCACAAAATTAAGCTTAGTAGTTTTTTTTGTTGTTATCGAAACTTAAAATTTGTTCAGGCAGTTGTTTGCTGTAAGATTTTTTTCTATCAACGGAATTAAAAGTAATTGGGTCTGATAATTCATAAAACATTTGAAAAATATTTTCCTAAAATTAATAGGCATGAATATTTTGGAGGAAAGGGTGTAGATATGAGAAATTACATGTAATCTATTTTATGGTAAGGGACAATAGAAAATATCATGAAAGGCTTTAAGTATTGATTGTTTTTGTGTTGAAAAAATTATGAAAATTGCATAATATTATATAGATCTGCAACCTTGATGAAACAGTTACTCAAGAAAAAAAAATATACCGATGTGAATCTCTTTGGTTACAACGATCATAACTTATGGCAATCTTTTTAAATATTTTTTGGAATAATGAAAACGAATGCACAAACATACTTTCTCAATATATTTGAAGCTCTATTAATCATCCGTTTAGTTCATTTTTATTTAATTCATGCAGAATTTTAAAACTTCCTTTTGATTGTTCATACGGTTTCTTCATAACAATCGTTTTTTTTTAGTTGAAGAAACATTTTAAAGTTTTGATAGAATTACATTAAAATAGAAACAAAAATCTTTCCTTCAAATTACTATTCCATGCCGGTGATCAATTAAACATGCCTACTGTCCAACCTATTTTCCTATCTATAGGTGTTTCATTTAAATATAATATTATGTCTGGAATTTAAGATAAGTGACTTGGATTATTTATCTGTGATTTCAATATCGAAAGCTGTTTTCCTTTAAATTCACTCCTTATCTTAGTTCTAATTTTATTTGTTACAGAATACATATGATGCTTTATAACTTTTTGAAAAAGATAATTTCATGAGTTTATTACCTCGAATGGAGCTTTATATATAATATTGGTGTAATCATGGTACACTAGAATTCTTGCTATGAAATTGTTAAAAAATTTTAAAAACATCCTATTGGTTTTGATATTGATGATTTCAAAAATATGTCTTGAAAATTAATAGAAATATCAAACATACCATGTCAGCTTTCACAAATTCGGTTACGTAACATTTCAAATTCTTGTTTTGCTCAGTAAATACAATAAATTGTGGTCCAGCCAATTCATGGGTGCTTTTACTCTAAATCCGTTATAAGAAATATAATTCATTCCTCTATCATAAACTAAAAATTTTTTTTAAATCTATTTATTATATATCTTTCAAAGGTCTTTAGTTTAGATTTTATAAGTTATATAAGACGTAATATATAACTGATAGAGTAGTTTTTATATTTTGAAAATTAAAAATAGTATTTGTGATGAACAAAGCTCCTAAAACACACTGCTAGATTAAAATTGAAGGTTATTTAGCAATAGTAAGATACGTTTTTGCTTAAAAAATATTTTGAAAATAGCTGTCAAAGTAGTGGGAAATAAAATTGTATGGGTAAGCTTACAATGTACTAATCGATTTTTAATAGGTAAATTTGCTAGGGAGAACTAAGAGGTCTCGATTTTGTTATCGAAATCTTATGCAAATTAGAATTTTATTTTTGGTATCTTATAAGTTCATTTATTTTTTCTTCATGAAATTCTAGGAATTATAAAGGAGCAATGTATTTCAGAAAAATAAATTTATTTATTTAAGAATTACAAAATCGTTTTTGAAATTTTTAATATTTTGAAATGTTGAAGATATTTTATCAAAGAAAAATCACAGCAACATTAACTGGTGCTGTATATCACTAATTTTTGTTTACCTAATAGTGCTCAATAGATATTGCTGGTCCACTGCAGCACTGTTCATTAGTGGATAACGCTAAAAAAATGAAAAAAAATATGAAGATATATTATTCAGTATTGCCAATCTGAACAAAACCATTTTATGGATTTTTAACGGGTAAAATATTAAAATAATTTACATACACTTATTTTTACACGCAAGTATTATGCTTTATAGTCACAGATTCTATCATTAAAAATTAATGATAAATTTTTTACTAAAGAAGAATAAATTGATTGCTAAAAAAACAACTATTATATAGGAAATTGTTTAATATTTGTAGATTTTTTACATCCCAATCACGATAGATCTTGCAGTTAATGAAGTAAAATTTGAGATAAAACTAATGAAAGACATTAATTGAAAATTTAATAAAGTATTTTTTAGTCTAAAAATCTCTAAAATAAGGCTACAACGATTTGTGCATAATCTATGCAAATATCCAGATTTATTACCATTCCTAATTAATTTAAACGTCGATGATAGAAAAATCAACAGCTTTAAACAGTAAAACATTTACGGAGACAATGTAAAAAAGTGATAATTTATATTTTCAATATATTGGTATGTATATATTATAAAAATATAATCGGTCATTTATGGTAAAGTACTAGATGAATATATATTATATCCTTGATTATAAAATAACATTCTAACAGTTTTTTATTAACTTAGAATAAAAATGAAAGTAATCAATATTTTTACTTTCGTTCATTCCTTTTCCTGGGTATTAAGTGTATTAGACAGAGCATTTAGATGGCTAACACTTTCAATTTCATAATAAATTAATAAAATAAAACCGTATTATTGTGTTACCAAAATAATTTTAAAAAAATTTAATGCTCGATCTTAAATGGATAGTTTGTACTACTTTAATGAAAATTAAAACTACTAAAAGATTTTTTACTTGGAAATTAATTAAAAATTTTATAATTAAACCAAAATGCCAGTTTTTTATATATTTGTTGGTTTTTTTATCTATACGTTCAACCTTGTAAAATCTCAGCAGGTTGAAAATTACACCACGAGGTATCTCAGATGATTCTATACCTAATTTAAGTCACTGTTTAAATGTGAATAATATAGTTGCAGTGGTTCCAAAATAATATGCGGATGGTATCCTTAAATGTATTAGAAGGATTTATTAGTGAGATGAAATGGCGCTTATTTTACATTAAAGAAGTGAAGAATGCACAAAATGCAAGGGGCTGTGTCATGAACCTATTTAAGTCATATAATTTTATTTATGCGATCGTGCAATGCGTTTTTCTTAATTATTAGAGTATTTTTGTCGTTGTTATTTTATGTTTTCATACTCCCATAAAAAGAGAAACGCCAGACACAACAAAATGTATTTCCGATACTTCTGTTTTTTAAGACAAGGGAGGATTGAAGATGCAGACATAAATAATAGTTTGCTCAAACAGGTAGTAAAGACAGCAAGGGGAAAAGTACTGTAAATGATAATTTAAAAGATGTAAAATTATCGAATAATTTCCATGTAACAAAAAAGTTGGATTAAAATTTTTGATTATATAAAATAAATCTAGATGATGCTAGAAATAACAGTATTATTTCCGATCAAATGTTACCTTTGAAACAGAATCTATAATTTTTCAAATTTCCTTTATATATTTTTTTGATGAAATTATCAAACTTGCACATGGATATTTAATTGGATGTATAAAACACATTTTATATTATATAGTCTGTTCTTTCCAAAAATATTTGTAATATTCGCCGAAAAGGTACAAAAAAATTTTTTTTAGTAATGAAACGATTAATTTTTGTATACAGCATTTGAAGTGATTTAATAAAATTTAACTTTTATTATAGTTTTTTTTGACATAGAAGTCATTAATGAACCGCAGTAATGTGAGCTGATCATTAAAGAATCTTTCTGTTAGAAGATTTTCGTAAATGTTGATTTATTTTGTGAACAAAAAACTCACAGGATTCTACTTAACATTTGTTACCAAATTAATCAATTATCTTAGTACCTTTTGCAATTATTTTCATGTTCCCTTTAATAAATTAGTAGGAAACATTTGTTTAATAAATTTTTATTTCATTTATGCCAAAAGAAAAATTTTTTTAATTTAGAAAAGTTTCCAAATGGATGTATACGATAACAATTTGAATATAGACATCTACCTATGAAAATTATTTGCGCTATCCAGGTTTACCTCCAAATTTATTCCATTTAATATATTGTAGTACAGAATACTTACAAACGCAATCTTAACTCACTCAGATCATATAAATCGATATAATGGGTTGATACGCTCTTTGGGCAAAGACCTAATATTCACGGGATCTTAAACATATAGCCAATAATCTCATAAATTAAAGGGAGGTAAATTGCACCAATATTAAGATAACCTATTAAAACTGCCCACCGCTGTCGGGAAACATGTTATTTATTTTCCCAGAAATACTCGATTGTTACAGATTATTGACTACACATCTTTAATCGAAGTTCGGTTTATGATAATATTTTAGCTATCTCAAACAACTTTATTTTAACAATAACTAATTTTAGGCTTTTTTAACGAAGACTATGTTGTCTTATGATTAAACATATAGTTTAACGTCCTCTAGTATCCTCCACCTCTTGGAACATTTTCCGCATTCAGATGTCCAGCCTACCATGAACACATAATATCAGGGAAGATCTCGACAGATATTTCGAAAAGGTTTTTTGTGTCCATCAACTTTGGATTTTTTGAATAATTAAACAAAGTATAAAGGATGATCAGGATGTAAACACATGATATAGAGATCAATTTTTCGATCATGCCAACAGAACTCTTAAAAGAATGCAAATACAAAAAGATTGATAAATTTAACTGTGTTCAGAAGGCATGGAACCAATTGTACCTCCTCAAATTCTAATGCAGGACGTCAATTTTATATATTTAGACTTAAAAATATCGAATATATCAACGTAATTGATCTTTTTTGCATATGTAACGTTTTAATACTTTATCTTACTTAAGCTAAATCTGTTATTAAAAGATAGTTCTAATTTTTACTGTAACGAACCTGTAAATCCCTTGCTAGAAGCATCATAAAAATGCCTTAACCCACTTAATTACAGCAAAAAATTGTTGATTTCTACGACCAACGATACGCTCTATATCACATAGGCCAGTAAATAAATACGGTTCAATATCAACTAAGCGCGATTATTTCGAAAAATAAGCTAACTTACTATATTTATACTTATTTATATTAATACCAATATTTTTATTTTTTTAATTTATCACATAATTTTAAAGATAATAAAAAATAAAATGAAAACACCTATGTCTATCCTACTATAGGGTTAAGAATTTTTCTTTTACTAATGAAAGAACTAATACGAATTGATATGACAGAGATATTGATATGTATTGAGCTTAATTAGCATTTGAATGTATCTGAATTTATGAAACAGATGCATTTATAATAAAGGTCTTTTTACTTTAAATGGCGTTCATATATTTTTTGCAAGTAAACAAAATTAAATATAAATTTTATTTCCATAGGAAAGAGATTTTATTAAATTGGTTTTGATCTATGCTAAAATTTATTTTTAAGGTGTTCGCTTGTTCGTAAGAGCTGTTAAAATTACAAAGTATAGATGTATGTTGATAAAGGATGACCATTCATAGTGATATATGACTTAAACAAACTTAATTTGTGTACAAAAATTGACTCTTTATTCAGTTTTAGAAAAAAATATTATAAATGGAAATAAAAGATATATTAGTTTTTGAATAAATATTTTAATATGCGATTTTGACAAAAATATTTTGACTGATTTACAGTTATTAAGTTAGACTGACAGTAAAAATAATGAATAATTTTAAGTTTACGGGTAATTTATTCACTTAAATACCTTCTAAACCCTTTTTTGATGTGGTGCATAATACTTTACTTAATTAGAATTATATAAATACTAATTTTTTATCGTGAAAAGAGTTCTTTTCTTAGTTGAATTAAGATTTTTTGATGCAATATATTGTAAATAAAATGAGAGACAAATTTAAAAAATGCCCTTAATTAAAAATTAAATGGATCAAGTAATAGCCATAATTATATCTCATTCATTTTTTAATTTATAAAGGTTCCGAGAGCCCCAATTGCAAAAAGATGATGAAGCTATTAGTTGTTTTACTTTTTAATTTATTTTTTGATGTATTTGCCCACACCAGGTATTATATTTCTCGTCTTTGATATATAACAAACAGGGTTCGACTTAAACGTCACTGTTTCTGTCACAAAGCTAACATTCATGTCGTTTCACTGAAGTATGGGTCTCACGATAAGAGCGAAATCGATATACTTAAGGATACCAATGCCTACGTTGGGGTAACTTCATTTTGTAGAGAAATGATATTTGAAGCCTCAATATTACGGAGAAATTGAACTTGGAAATCCACCTCAAAAGTTTAATGTGCTGTTAGACACTGGATCCACCGATCTCTGGGTTATTTCGAAATTATGTTCAAGGGATTTTATTGGCTGTCGTTATCTGTTGTCATTTTTATTTTTTAAAATGTTAGGCTTGCATAATCTGTATGACCATGATGCTTCGTTAACATACAAGAATCAAAATCGAAGCCTAACAATGAAGTACATGACAGGTTCTGGATCTGGGTTTCTCGTTCAAGATACTCTCACAGTAAAAAAATATGATTCTGAATGTTTTTAAGATAGGAGGAATAACGATAAAGGAGCAAAGTTTTGGATCGTTTCCAACTGTAACACCATTCCCCTTTGCTCTTGCTGAGTTCGATGGAGTACTTGGTCTGGGCTTCTCTGAGCTAAGTATGTTTAATGTACGACCTCCGATTGCCAACGCTGTCGACAAAGGAATAATCCCTGGTGTCTTTTCTCTTTTCCTCAGGAAGGAAGAAAATAACAACCAATTCAGCGAATTGATTCTTGGAGGGGTAGAGCCCGGGTTGTTCAAACCTCCTTTTAAGACGTTTAGTGTCGTTAGTGACAGATTCTGGGCAGTGAACATGGATGAGGTGAGTGTATCAACGTGTAGTAATGTTGCTTGTAACGGAGGCTGCAAAGCGGTTTTTGACAGTGGGTCTGGTGCTATTGCCGGTCCGATCAAAGAGATCGAATTAATTAATTCACATCTCAATATAATCAGCGTTGAAAATGGAAATCACATAGTCAGCTGTGAAAACTTAAAAGATTTACCTGAAATAACGTTCAAGTTTGATAATAAGACATTCAAGATCGGTCCACATGACTACGTTCATGCCTATTCAGATGAAGGAGAACTTAGATGTGTTAGCATGTTAATCGGCTATGATTTCCCTGAGGCTTATGGGTTTAAATGGGTTATTGGTATTCCTTTCATAAGTGCCTATTATATGAAATTTGATATGGATAAAAGGACCATCTCGATTGCGGATCTGAACATTTCTTGAGTTTAGTTATTTACTGAATGATTTACATATTAACGATATTTTTACCAATATGATTTTTCCCTGATATTCTCGCCTATATTTAAGATATCTTGTTGCTTACTTAGTTGATAAACGTAAAGATGACTTAATTGAGCAAAATGTTTTTTATGTCCATATCCTATTTAAAACCTAGAGTCAGGGATCAAAAATAGATTTGCACGAGGTATATATATGTTAGCAGTTGATTTAATTTATTCCTTGTCAGGCTAAAAATTTATTCTACATATTTATTAAATTCTTGGATCATTTCAAATAAATTATAATTTATTATTTAATTTTTTTAAAAATGATTAAGTTATATAAGACCCCAAGTCGATATTAAAGGGAGCTTACATTATCACGTTTATTTTTTCTTTTTTAATTAACGATAAACGTGATCTATGTCGAAAACATTTTGGAAAAATATGGCTGCTAGCAACATTCCCTTGTAATATTTAAAAATATATTTCGCTGGACTAATACTTCAACAATTCCTTTAAATATAAATGTGGTGAAAAAAACCTTTTTTATTTAGTTAACATGATTAAAGATCTACTAATATTACTGTAGCTTAAAATTAAATACCTATTTATTGTTTTTATTCGAGTGTATAACTTATAATAGATAGAAATTCAACAGTTTCTAGTAAAATTCACTTTATGGGTTATATTGTTTGAGTGATAGGTATATTGAGCGTCTAAAAAAATAATAGCATATAAATGCGTAGAATTACGCCAATATCTTTATTATTAAGGCCCCTTGTGGTCTTAATAATTTTTGACTAAACTTTGCGTGAAATATATTTTTCTTAAGTCTTTTGTAATAAACAGAAAATATAGAAACTACTTTTATAATATAGCTATGTAAAATATCTTTCTTGATGATTTTTTTGCAAAATTTTAAAATATTATGTAACGGAGTTCATTATATTAAATAGTTCTTCAAGACACATTGTTTCTAGACAAAAACCGTTTCGATTAATAAATAAATCTAGGAATTGGTAAAACGAAAATTTATTAAAAATTTTCTAGTCTATAATGCAATATTCTCTTTCGATTCGTCACAAAAACTTTAAACCAAGTTTAAAAATAATGAGATTTCCCATCTCAAATGTTATTGAAATCAAGAGGCAGAAGCAATGTTTTTTACATGTTATTCGGCTCATCTAGTTATATTTTCTTTTATCAGAAATCGTTGAAGTTAAAAAATTTTATAAATTTTTTTCCAAGGTTAAGAACGGGATATTATACATAAAACTTGAGAATATGATATTGATTTCTTTATGATATAAAAATGGGCACAAGAGTCTATCATATTTTACTAAATTTTGTCTAACTTGTTTAAAAAATTTATAATAAAAATTTTATCCTAATTTTTTCTAAAAGTTGAGGTGGTCAATTATAAACTTAAGATAATTAGTTTACTGGCTTTTTCTTAAAAACTTTAATATTGTTGTTTTCTAAATAGATTCGAAATCCGTTTTTTATCAAAGTATATTATGGAAGGGCACTCCATGCGAATTTTGTAACAGCAAAATTCTAACTTCTTTTAAGTTAATTATCTCATTTTTTTGATAGAATATATAAAATATTCAAAAAAATATGAAAAACTGGATAGAATCTTTAAGGGACAGAGGAAAAGGAAAAATGAAATGTAAAATTGATAAACTCCGTGAATTTTCCCATGGTAAAAAAGATCGAAGTTGACTTAATAAATTTACTAAATGTATCTAAGTAAAAGAGTGTCGTTCACCTTCGACATAACGCGTAAATATTAAGGATTACGTTTAGACGGTCGGAGAGACTTTTAGATTCTTCTATATATTGGGTAGTGTAGTAACATATTAAACACGTTGAATTTATCGGAAGGGATCAATGGCACATATCCTGGGGGCCATATACGGGGTCTTCCATGTTCAATACATATATTAAAAACGGGGTACTGCAGAGTTTTAGTGATTTCATTATTTAACTATTTTTCTCGAACCAATAGAATTTAAGGAACATGAATAATTTAACAACTTGGTTTTTATAAATACCCACTTGGTAGCTCTGTTATGTTGAAGAACATTGTCCATGGCATTGGTTATTAAAGTATATGTCTTAATGTTTGCAATCAGAACGAAATAAACCTATCTGAAAC
>LDMZ01044466.1:0-13960 GCA_001455285.1 Sphaeromyxa zaharoni
AAAAAAGCATTGCCCTATATTCTTAACAAACAGGATAGTTATTGGTACAGAATTAGATTAATTAATTAAAAATTTTTATTATGAAAAAGTACACATGCATTTATATCACTAACTTAAAATTAGTTCAAATTTCACTGTTGCATGTATTCCAAAATTTGTGATATAATTTACACTAGGTTTGTAAAATAGTTATGAGTATGTCCATATAATTCTATTGATTTTCACAAAAATAGTATTTGGAAACAACTATATTTGTTACGAAAACTGTGTCCGGCTGGTTACATTGTACATTTAAAAAATTATAGAAGAATTACTACAAATTTTATCTCATATGAAGACTATTAACCCTTGAGCTAACAAAAATAAAATTTTATTATTCAAGGCATTTTTTCCCAACTTTTATTGGTCAGAATGCCCATTAATTTGTTTACGTCAATTAAAAAAATTATATTTTCTATTTAATCAATTTTTTCAGGCATTCGGGAGTAGAAATACTACTTTTTAAGAGTATTAAAGAGTTCTGATAAAAGTAATAAAATAATTTCCCTCAAACGATAGTTAAAAAATTAAAATAAGAAATCAATAAATTATATATATATATATTAGTAGCAAGGGTAATCATTATAGAAAAACCTGATAATTTCAAACAAAAAGGTTTTGATATTAAAATTTGTACTGAGAAACTATATTTTTAATAATTTTCGGTATTCACTATTTTAAGATCTATTATATAAGGTTGATACGAAAAGCTAGAACATAAACTTTCTAACATAATTGCCTCGTTTATTTAATTATTTGTACATACTACTATTAAATTCTAGTTACTTTCAAAATTACATGCAAAAGTTTTGATTGAAATAGGCATTTTAAACAATTCATTAATAACCTTTTTTTTAAAAATAAATTACGAAAGAATCTATAATTAATTATTTTTTACATAAGCACGAGCTCAAAATTTTTAGATTTTATAAGTTTGCGATCATATATGAATCAAAACAGTTATAAACTTAAAAACACATAAAATATAATATCAAATTATTTTTTAAAGTTTTATAGACTGTAATGAAGAAGTAATAAAAGTTTTTAGTCGGTAAACGACAGTCAATACCATATATTAGATCTTTAATTAATTAAATCGTAACCGTTGTAAAAAGTTGAATTCAAATGGATCTAATTACTTTTTAATATTTCTGGGAAAATATTCGATGAGAAAACTTTTTTTTTAATAAAAAAAGAAAAAAGAGAGCTATATAATTAATATATTGTCATTCTAAGATATGTTTAAATCAAATAATATTAAAAAAAATTTAAAAGAAGAAAAATATATGAATCGATGGTCTATAACATAATCAATAATATTTTAGATTACTTTTATATTAAAATACCTTAACACGCTTTAGTTTAAAAATTTGAAAATTAGAAGGTAACGGTCAAATAAAATATTTTTTGCAGTTTCAAAACCGAAAAACAATTTTCAAACTTAAACTTCGGGATGAAGAATCCTTAGATAAATAAAACCCTAAATGAAATATGCTACTATTCAAGCCTACATAAGCCAGTATATAGAGAAAATTCAATTAGTAGAAAAAGAAGAAAATAATCTACAAATCCACCATATAAACCGGTTTTAATGGATAAATGACATGTTTATACATTCAATGGCCTATGAAGGATTTCAATGCATATGCTCCAAAACTTAAAATATATTCATAGAAAATATATACCCCAGGATTTGTTAACATCAGTTATGACAGATATCAAAACTATTAAAAACTACAGTCCATTTAACTTAAGATTTTCCAAAATTGCAATAATCAAAACAAATTTTTTTGGAATTGAAAATCGGCATATTAAAATATCATTCCATGGAACATTTAAAACTAATACCTCAATCGTTTCCTCCCGAGAAAAAAGCATTTTCTTTTTCATTTTTTTCTCTAGAAAGGAATTCGCTTCACTCTGTCTTGAGCCCGCGGAAATTGCACGGAAGCCAACAGCGAGACCCGCGGGGTCTACACGGTACAACATAGCTCCGTGCTCATCATCCATACCGATCATTATCACACCTAACATATGCAAAAGACAAAGGAACACCTTACAGCAAGCCAGTCCTCTTTTCCCTGCAACCTGCGTTGTAACCTGGTTAATACTAGCGATCCTCTCTGCCAGCACATCACAGGGCATAGGAATGCCATATTTGTATTCATAATTAGTGGCCTCTTCAACACATCGCATTGCCTGTGGCAGAATATCGCCTGGACAAATCTTCAATAACAGCATTATTAACCAAACTTCTCATTCCTATAAAACATCCACCGACGTGGGAGTTGAATCGGTGGAAGCTTGTAATTCCTGAGGGGTCATGAAGAGTGTCCTAAAAAGTGTGCATTAACTTAAAGCAATAGGAAGTACAGGAACTTTCTTTTGACAAACAACAAAAGCCGAGTCAACACCTCGAACAGCTACTGCAGTGACAGTTGAATTTTGAATCGGCTTGAAAGAATATTCTAGTTTGATAATAGGACAAGATTTTCAATAAAAACCAACTTGATATAATTTCCCCTCAGGAGAAAAAATTGTAATAAGTTTGTCAAAATTTTGACCCCCTGATCTTGACATTTTCTTTCACGAGTGTATACGAAAAGTTTCATTTGTTAAAATTATCGGTTTATATTCCGTCGATGCATCTTTCTATTCGAGCTGAAGACACAAATTTTATCGCATTTTCTTCTTGTCAATGATGGTTTTAACGTGTTAGTTATTGAATATTTGCGTTCCTATTGTCTCTTCAGATGGACAAGAAGATCTGCAGCCTGAATTATTATCTCTTTCACGATATAGTTTATCTGTCCAAGTTATTATACTATTATCATAATCCAGCTAACGGATTATTATATTTCGGTATTAACCAAAGAAAATGCGATTATTACCGAATATATACTATATAAACTTGACAATGCGGCCTCAGCTTGGTGCTAGATTTTTGTATTAATGTATTCGAATCTTGGTGCCGATATCGACTCACCGCTGCACTAAATGTTTAACACGCACCCTAAGACCAAAATGAAATTATTTATTTTCTGAGGCTGCCAAACCCTCGTGCAAATGACGATTGCCTCGCTATAATGGAGTAGTTCAGTACTGGACAGTTCTTTTGTTTGTTTTTGTTATTCAGGGGTTATATGTAATATCAATGATTTCAATTTTTGACAATTTGACGCTCAAATACCTTAAAATGTCTAGGGATAGAAATTTTTGAAGTTTTTTCAAATCCTTGGCCCTCTTTTCTAAGCAGTAATGTCAGATACTGAATGGCACACACTAATAAATTGTGTTCATGCTTTTCCTTTAATAAATACTTTAGCATTTCTATACCATATATACGTGAATAATTCGTGTTTTATTTACATGGTTTCAAGGTGATATTTCGGGGTTTGACTTAAATAAGTATGATGCTTATGGAAATGTTATTTTAGTTTCATATTCATTACAAATGGTGAAAAGAAAGTTTATTCATGCCTAATATGTTTTTATTAAATGAACGATTATATTGTTATGATTCACAATTAAAATTGCTCCAATTTAAAAAGTTACATATTATAATAAGCAATAACCCAGAAAACAGCTAGAACATACTTTTGGCCATGGCACTTTTGATTCATGTTCTATATTACTAATCTAAAAATGGTGACTCTACGTATGAAGTCATAATCGACTTCTACACCGGTATTAACCCCAATGACAAAAGAATGTTGCCCAAGTTGGTTTCTTGATTTATTCATTTATAGAAAAGGTATATGTTACGAAACTGATCTAGTTGGTTGATTTAAATAAAAGTTCAAATCACATTTGTGTAGGTGAGTCTCAAAATTCGATTATACCTAGAGAATTTTTAATTCTAGATATTACAGATGGTGTTCTTAGATGAATTGTAATTTTTATATTAAGTATTGTTTGTGGGGAAAATTTTTCATTTAAAGATGATCTAGAGCTAAATATAAAATAGAATATACGAAAAAGCCTAATAAACGGCCAAAAAGTTAAAGAAATTACGATTTTAATTGATAAATTGTTGGATTATATTCACAACCAATGTAATGGGCAATCTATCATAACCAAATCAGTTTGGAACTCATGGACACCTTGTGTTTAGTAGACAGAGGATTTAATTGCTGGATCAATATTTCAGTACTCTATAATTAATAATTATGCTGTTACCTCAAGTAACTCCTTTTTGACTTGATGAAATGGCAATATTCCCATACATGTACGCTTTCTGAACGCCCTGCTTATGTAAATTAAGGGATTAGGTCTAATACATATATGTAAGATTGGAAACTGAGTATATTGAGTTGTAGTTTTTAAAATAAATTTGAATGTTTATTGAAAGAATTGAATAAATGCATTTAAAACATCATTAATATCTATAATAATAACATTTCGCCTTTAAATTTTTCATGCATAACTCTAGCAAGGTTTACATGTTGCCAGTAAATAATTAGATAATAATGTAAACTTTTATTCAGGTCTTTTATACTGTTATATGAGGATTAATTATATAATTCAAGCATACATTACCACAAAATTAAGCTTAGTAGTTTTTTTTGTTGTTATCGAAACTTAAAATTTGTTCAGGCAGTTGTTTGCTGTAAGATTTTTTTCTATCAACGGAATTAAAAGTAATTGGGTCTGATAATTCATAAAACATTTGAAAAATATTTTCCTAAAATTAATAGGCATGAATATTTTGGAGGAAAGGGTGTAGATATGAGAAATTACATGTAATCTATTTTATGGTAAGGGACAATAGAAAATATCATGAAAGGCTTTAAGTATTGATTGTTTTTGTGTTGAAAAAATTATGAAAATTGCATAATATTATATAGATCTGCAACCTTGATGAAACAGTTACTCAAGAAAAAAAAATATACCGATGTGAATCTCTTTGGTTACAACGATCATAACTTATGGCAATCTTTTTAAATATTTTTTGGAATAATGAAAACGAATGCACAAACATACTTTCTCAATATATTTGAAGCTCTATTAATCATCCGTTTAGTTCATTTTTATTTAATTCATGCAGAATTTTAAAACTTCCTTTTGATTGTTCATACGGTTTCTTCATAACAATCGTTTTTTTTTAGTTGAAGAAACATTTTAAAGTTTTGATAGAATTACATTAAAATAGAAACAAAAATCTTTCCTTCAAATTACTATTCCATGCCGGTGATCAATTAAACATGCCTACTGTCCAACCTATTTTCCTATCTATAGGTGTTTCATTTAAATATAATATTATGTCTGGAATTTAAGATAAGTGACTTGGATTATTTATCTGTGATTTCAATATCGAAAGCTGTTTTCCTTTAAATTCACTCCTTATCTTAGTTCTAATTTTATTTGTTACAGAATACATATGATGCTTTATAACTTTTTGAAAAAGATAATTTCATGAGTTTATTACCTCGAATGGAGCTTTATATATAATATTGGTGTAATCATGGTACACTAGAATTCTTGCTATGAAATTGTTAAAAAATTTTAAAAACATCCTATTGGTTTTGATATTGATGATTTCAAAAATATGTCTTGAAAATTAATAGAAATATCAAACATACCATGTCAGCTTTCACAAATTCGGTTACGTAACATTTCAAATTCTTGTTTTGCTCAGTAAATACAATAAATTGTGGTCCAGCCAATTCATGGGTGCTTTTACTCTAAATCCGTTATAAGAAATATAATTCATTCCTCTATCATAAACTAAAAATTTTTTTTAAATCTATTTATTATATATCTTTCAAAGGTCTTTAGTTTAGATTTTATAAGTTATATAAGACGTAATATATAACTGATAGAGTAGTTTTTATATTTTGAAAATTAAAAATAGTATTTGTGATGAACAAAGCTCCTAAAACACACTGCTAGATTAAAATTGAAGGTTATTTAGCAATAGTAAGATACGTTTTTGCTTAAAAAATATTTTGAAAATAGCTGTCAAAGTAGTGGGAAATAAAATTGTATGGGTAAGCTTACAATGTACTAATCGATTTTTAATAGGTAAATTTGCTAGGGAGAACTAAGAGGTCTCGATTTTGTTATCGAAATCTTATGCAAATTAGAATTTTATTTTTGGTATCTTATAAGTTCATTTATTTTTTCTTCATGAAATTCTAGGAATTATAAAGGAGCAATGTATTTCAGAAAAATAAATTTATTTATTTAAGAATTACAAAATCGTTTTTGAAATTTTTAATATTTTGAAATGTTGAAGATATTTTATCAAAGAAAAATCACAGCAACATTAACTGGTGCTGTATATCACTAATTTTTGTTTACCTAATAGTGCTCAATAGATATTGCTGGTCCACTGCAGCACTGTTCATTAGTGGATAACGCTAAAAAAATGAAAAAAAATATGAAGATATATTATTCAGTATTGCCAATCTGAACAAAACCATTTTATGGATTTTTAACGGGTAAAATATTAAAATAATTTACATACACTTATTTTTACACGCAAGTATTATGCTTTATAGTCACAGATTCTATCATTAAAAATTAATGATAAATTTTTTACTAAAGAAGAATAAATTGATTGCTAAAAAAACAACTATTATATAGGAAATTGTTTAATATTTGTAGATTTTTTACATCCCAATCACGATAGATCTTGCAGTTAATGAAGTAAAATTTGAGATAAAACTAATGAAAGACATTAATTGAAAATTTAATAAAGTATTTTTTAGTCTAAAAATCTCTAAAATAAGGCTACAACGATTTGTGCATAATCTATGCAAATATCCAGATTTATTACCATTCCTAATTAATTTAAACGTCGATGATAGAAAAATCAACAGCTTTAAACAGTAAAACATTTACGGAGACAATGTAAAAAAGTGATAATTTATATTTTCAATATATTGGTATGTATATATTATAAAAATATAATCGGTCATTTATGGTAAAGTACTAGATGAATATATATTATATCCTTGATTATAAAATAACATTCTAACAGTTTTTTATTAACTTAGAATAAAAATGAAAGTAATCAATATTTTTACTTTCGTTCATTCCTTTTCCTGGGTATTAAGTGTATTAGACAGAGCATTTAGATGGCTAACACTTTCAATTTCATAATAAATTAATAAAATAAAACCGTATTATTGTGTTACCAAAATAATTTTAAAAAAATTTAATGCTCGATCTTAAATGGATAGTTTGTACTACTTTAATGAAAATTAAAACTACTAAAAGATTTTTTACTTGGAAATTAATTAAAAATTTTATAATTAAACCAAAATGCCAGTTTTTTATATATTTGTTGGTTTTTTTATCTATACGTTCAACCTTGTAAAATCTCAGCAGGTTGAAAATTACACCACGAGGTATCTCAGATGATTCTATACCTAATTTAAGTCACTGTTTAAATGTGAATAATATAGTTGCAGTGGTTCCAAAATAATATGCGGATGGTATCCTTAAATGTATTAGAAGGATTTATTAGTGAGATGAAATGGCGCTTATTTTACATTAAAGAAGTGAAGAATGCACAAAATGCAAGGGGCTGTGTCATGAACCTATTTAAGTCATATAATTTTATTTATGCGATCGTGCAATGCGTTTTTCTTAATTATTAGAGTATTTTTGTCGTTGTTATTTTATGTTTTCATACTCCCATAAAAAGAGAAACGCCAGACACAACAAAATGTATTTCCGATACTTCTGTTTTTTAAGACAAGGGAGGATTGAAGATGCAGACATAAATAATAGTTTGCTCAAACAGGTAGTAAAGACAGCAAGGGGAAAAGTACTGTAAATGATAATTTAAAAGATGTAAAATTATCGAATAATTTCCATGTAACAAAAAAGTTGGATTAAAATTTTTGATTATATAAAATAAATCTAGATGATGCTAGAAATAACAGTATTATTTCCGATCAAATGTTACCTTTGAAACAGAATCTATAATTTTTCAAATTTCCTTTATATATTTTTTTGATGAAATTATCAAACTTGCACATGGATATTTAATTGGATGTATAAAACACATTTTATATTATATAGTCTGTTCTTTCCAAAAATATTTGTAATATTCGCCGAAAAGGTACAAAAAAATTTTTTTTAGTAATGAAACGATTAATTTTTGTATACAGCATTTGAAGTGATTTAATAAAATTTAACTTTTATTATAGTTTTTTTTGACATAGAAGTCATTAATGAACCGCAGTAATGTGAGCTGATCATTAAAGAATCTTTCTGTTAGAAGATTTTCGTAAATGTTGATTTATTTTGTGAACAAAAAACTCACAGGATTCTACTTAACATTTGTTACCAAATTAATCAATTATCTTAGTACCTTTTGCAATTATTTTCATGTTCCCTTTAATAAATTAGTAGGAAACATTTGTTTAATAAATTTTTATTTCATTTATGCCAAAAGAAAAATTTTTTTAATTTAGAAAAGTTTCCAAATGGATGTATACGATAACAATTTGAATATAGACATCTACCTATGAAAATTATTTGCGCTATCCAGGTTTACCTCCAAATTTATTCCATTTAATATATTGTAGTACAGAATACTTACAAACGCAATCTTAACTCACTCAGATCATATAAATCGATATAATGGGTTGATACGCTCTTTGGGCAAAGACCTAATATTCACGGGATCTTAAACATATAGCCAATAATCTCATAAATTAAAGGGAGGTAAATTGCACCAATATTAAGATAACCTATTAAAACTGCCCACCGCTGTCGGGAAACATGTTATTTATTTTCCCAGAAATACTCGATTGTTACAGATTATTGACTACACATCTTTAATCGAAGTTCGGTTTATGATAATATTTTAGCTATCTCAAACAACTTTATTTTAACAATAACTAATTTTAGGCTTTTTTAACGAAGACTATGTTGTCTTATGATTAAACATATAGTTTAACGTCCTCTAGTATCCTCCACCTCTTGGAACATTTTCCGCATTCAGATGTCCAGCCTACCATGAACACATAATATCAGGGAAGATCTCGACAGATATTTCGAAAAGGTTTTTTGTGTCCATCAACTTTGGATTTTTTGAATAATTAAACAAAGTATAAAGGATGATCAGGATGTAAACACATGATATAGAGATCAATTTTTCGATCATGCCAACAGAACTCTTAAAAGAATGCAAATACAAAAAGATTGATAAATTTAACTGTGTTCAGAAGGCATGGAACCAATTGTACCTCCTCAAATTCTAATGCAGGACGTCAATTTTATATATTTAGACTTAAAAATATCGAATATATCAACGTAATTGATCTTTTTTGCATATGTAACGTTTTAATACTTTATCTTACTTAAGCTAAATCTGTTATTAAAAGATAGTTCTAATTTTTACTGTAACGAACCTGTAAATCCCTTGCTAGAAGCATCATAAAAATGCCTTAACCCACTTAATTACAGCAAAAAATTGTTGATTTCTACGACCAACGATACGCTCTATATCACATAGGCCAGTAAATAAATACGGTTCAATATCAACTAAGCGCGATTATTTCGAAAAATAAGCTAACTTACTATATTTATACTTATTTATATTAATACCAATATTTTTATTTTTTTAATTTATCACATAATTTTAAAGATAATAAAAAATAAAATGAAAACACCTATGTCTATCCTACTATAGGGTTAAGAATTTTTCTTTTACTAATGAAAGAACTAATACGAATTGATATGACAGAGATATTGATATGTATTGAGCTTAATTAGCATTTGAATGTATCTGAATTTATGAAACAGATGCATTTATAATAAAGGTCTTTTTACTTTAAATGGCGTTCATATATTTTTTGCAAGTAAACAAAATTAAATATAAATTTTATTTCCATAGGAAAGAGATTTTATTAAATTGGTTTTGATCTATGCTAAAATTTATTTTTAAGGTGTTCGCTTGTTCGTAAGAGCTGTTAAAATTACAAAGTATAGATGTATGTTGATAAAGGATGACCATTCATAGTGATATATGACTTAAACAAACTTAATTTGTGTACAAAAATTGACTCTTTATTCAGTTTTAGAAAAAAATATTATAAATGGAAATAAAAGATATATTAGTTTTTGAATAAATATTTTAATATGCGATTTTGACAAAAATATTTTGACTGATTTACAGTTATTAAGTTAGACTGACAGTAAAAATAATGAATAATTTTAAGTTTACGGGTAATTTATTCACTTAAATACCTTCTAAACCCTTTTTTGATGTGGTGCATAATACTTTACTTAATTAGAATTATATAAATACTAATTTTTTATCGTGAAAAGAGTTCTTTTCTTAGTTGAATTAAGATTTTTTGATGCAATATATTGTAAATAAAATGAGAGACAAATTTAAAAAATGCCCTTAATTAAAAATTAAATGGATCAAGTAATAGCCATAATTATATCTCATTCATTTTTTAATTTATAAAGGTTCCGAGAGCCCCAATTGCAAAAAGATGATGAAGCTATTAGTTGTTTTACTTTTTAATTTATTTTTTGATGTATTTGCCCACACCAGGTATTATATTTCTCGTCTTTGATATATAACAAACAGGGTTCGACTTAAACGTCACTGTTTCTGTCACAAAGCTAACATTCATGTCGTTTCACTGAAGTATGGGTCTCACGATAAGAGCGAAATCGATATACTTAAGGATACCAATGCCTACGTTGGGGTAACTTCATTTTGTAGAGAAATGATATTTGAAGCCTCAATATTACGGAGAAATTGAACTTGGAAATCCACCTCAAAAGTTTAATGTGCTGTTAGACACTGGATCCACCGATCTCTGGGTTATTTCGAAATTATGTTCAAGGGATTTTATTGGCTGTCGTTATCTGTTGTCATTTTTATTTTTTAAAATGTTAGGCTTGCATAATCTGTATGACCATGATGCTTCGTTAACATACAAGAATCAAAATCGAAGCCTAACAATGAAGTACATGACAGGTTCTGGATCTGGGTTTCTCGTTCAAGATACTCTCACAGTAAAAAAATATGATTCTGAATGTTTTTAAGATAGGAGGAATAACGATAAAGGAGCAAAGTTTTGGATCGTTTCCAACTGTAACACCATTCCCCTTTGCTCTTGCTGAGTTCGATGGAGTACTTGGTCTGGGCTTCTCTGAGCTAAGTATGTTTAATGTACGACCTCCGATTGCCAACGCTGTCGACAAAGGAATAATCCCTGGTGTCTTTTCTCTTTTCCTCAGGAAGGAAGAAAATAACAACCAATTCAGCGAATTGATTCTTGGAGGGGTAGAGCCCGGGTTGTTCAAACCTCCTTTTAAGACGTTTAGTGTCGTTAGTGACAGATTCTGGGCAGTGAACATGGATGAGGTGAGTGTATCAACGTGTAGTAATGTTGCTTGTAACGGAGGCTGCAAAGCGGTTTTTGACAGTGGGTCTGGTGCTATTGCCGGTCCGATCAAAGAGATCGAATTAATTAATTCACATCTCAATATAATCAGCGTTGAAAATGGAAATCACATAGTCAGCTGTGAAAACTTAAAAGATTTACCTGAAATAACGTTCAAGTTTGATAATAAGACATTCAAGATCGGTCCACATGACTACGTTCATGCCTATTCAGATGAAGGAGAACTTAGATGTGTTAGCATGTTAATCGGCTATGATTTCCCTGAGGCTTATGGGTTTAAATGGGTTATTGGTATTCCTTTCATAAGTGCCTATTATATGAAATTTGATATGGATAAAAGGACCATCTCGATTGCGGATCTGAACATTTCTTGAGTTTAGTTATTTACTGAATGATTTACATATTAACGATATTTTTACCAATATGATTTTTCCCTGATATTCTCGCCTATATTTAAGATATCTTGTTGCTTACTTAGTTGATAAACGTAAAGATGACTTAATTGAGCAAAATGTTTTTTATGTCCATATCCTATTTAAAACCTAGAGTCAGGGATCAAAAATAGATTTGCACGAGGTATATATATGTTAGCAGTTGATTTAATTTATTCCTTGTCAGGCTAAAAATTTATTCTACATATTTATTACATTCTTGGATCATTTCAAATAAATTATGATTTATTATTTAATTTTTTTAAAAATGATTAAGTTATATAAGATCCCAAGTCGATATTAAAGGGAGCTTACATTATTACGTTTATTTTTTCTTCTTTAAGTAACGATAAACGTGATTTATGTCGAAAACATTTTGGAAAAATATTGCTGCTAGCAACATTCCCTTGTAATATTTAAAAATATATTTCGCTGGACTAATACTTCAACAATTCCTTTAAATATAAATGTGGTGAAAAAAACCTTTTTTATTTAGTTAACATGATTAAAGATCTACTAATATTACTGTAGCTTAAAATTAAATACCTATTTATTGTTTTTATTCGAGTGTATAACTTATAATAGATAGAAATTCAACAGTTTCTAGTAAAATTCACTTTATGGGTTATATTGTTTGAGTGATAGGTATATTGAGCGTCTAAAAAAATAATAGCATATAAATGCGTAGAATTACGCCAATATCTTTATTATTAAGGCCCCTTGTGGTCTTAATAATTTTTGACTAAACTTTGCGTGAAATATATTTTTCTTAAGTCTTTTGTAATAAACAGAAAATATAGAAACTACTTTTATAATATAGCTATGTAAAATATCTTTCTTGATGATTTTTTTGCAAAATTTTAAAATATTATGTAACGGAGTTCATTATATTAAATAGTTCTTCAAGACACATTGTTTCTAGACAAAAACCGTTTCGATTAATAAATAAATCTAGGAATTGGTAAAACGAAAATTTATTAAAAATTTTCTAGTCTATAATGCAATATTCTCTTTCGATTCGTCACAAAAACTTTAAACCAAGTTTAAAAATAATGAGATTTCCCATCTCAAATGTTATTGAAATCAAGAGGCAGAAGCAATGTTTTTTACATGTTATTCGGCTCATCTAGTTATATTTTCTTTTATCAGAAATCGTTGAAGTTAAAAAATTTTATAAATTTTTTTCCAAGGTTAAGAACGGGATATTATACATAAAACTTGAGAATATGATATTGATTTCTTTATGATATAAAAATGGGCACAAGAGTCTATCATATTTTACTAAATTTTGTCTAACTTGTTTAAAAAATTTATAATAAAAATTTTATCCTAATTTTTTCTAAAAGTTGAGGTGGTCAATTATAAACTTAAGATAATTAGTTTACTGGCTTTTTCTTAAAAACTTTAATATTGTTGTTTTCTAAATAGATTCGAAATCCGTTTTTTATCAAAGTATATTATGGAAGGGCACTCCATGCGAATTTTGTAACAGCAAAATTCTAACTTCTTTTAAGTTAATTATCTCATTTTTTTGATAGAATATATAAAATATTCAAAAAAATATGAAAAACTGGATAGAATCTTTAAGGGACAGAGGAAAAGGAAAAATGAAATGTAAAATTGATAAACTCCGTGAATTTTCCCATGGTAAAAAAGATCGAAGTTGACTTAATAAATTTACTAAATGTATCTAAGTAAAAGAGTGTCGTTCACCTTCGACATAACGCGTAAATATTAAGGATTACGTTTAGACGGTCGGAGAGACTTTTAGATTCTTCTATATATTGGGTAGTGTAGTAACATATTAAACACGTTGAATTTATCGGAAGGGATCAATGGCACATATCCTGGGGGCCATATACGGGGTCTTCCATGTTCAATACATATATTAAAAACGGGGTACTGCAGAGTTTTAGTGATTTCATTATTTAACTATTTTTCTCGAACCAATAGAATTTAAGGAACATGAATAATTTAACAACTTGGTTTTTATAAATACCCACTTGGTAGCTCTGTTATGTTGAAGAACATTGTCCATGGCATTGGTTATTAAAGTATATGTCTTAATGTTTGCAATCAGAACGAAATAAACCTATCTGAAAC
>LDMZ01044498.1:0-13677 GCA_001455285.1 Sphaeromyxa zaharoni
TGGGCTATGCGAAGAGATATAGCTATGAATCAGGAAACAATCTTATATAACTTCAGTTTCGAATCTTTTAACTCTGAAATCAATAGCATGAAAAATTATATCTTGGTTTTGCACTTGGATGATTTGTTTTTCAGAATGTGTTCGAAGAGCGCAATTGCAATTTATTTTACATAGTATGTAATTCCCTTTTCCTAATATATATTTGGCGATTAATTTAGTTTTTTAAACTTTCTGGAGATAACCTTTGAGCAGTTTTACAAATTTTCAAAATTATTTTGTTAAAAAATATTGTTTTCTTTCAGAAAGATATCGGTTCTACAATATATTTTAGGAAATTAGGGAAAACTTCGCGCCATTCACTGTTCCTCTGAAATATGCTGGAAAGGATTGCCCGTTCTTTGTGTCATTGGGCGGAAGAGTTTAAGACCATTTTGTGATTGATTTGAATCATAAAAGCATTCAGAAAAACTCCTTATGAAAGTTGATAACCTAAAGGTGTTATTAAAAGATGTCCTTGTTCTATCGTCTTCTCTTGTAATGCGAAAGTCCGTTTAAGTAAGACTCCAGCATAAATAAAATAGTTAAATTGTGCAAAAAAGGATAAATCTACAGAAAAAAGTTATGCTCAATAATGAAAGAAGCTGTACAGGATGTGATTATTCTTTGCATGCTTAAGGAACGGATTAAAATTCTTGAAATCAGGAATGCCTTTTCTTTGGTAATCTGAATTATTTGCCTAAAGTTTGCCGAAACGGATCTCCAAAAGGTATTAAATCCAACATTAACCGTATGGTTTTAAGTAGTGAATACGACGATATAGTTTATTCCTTGGCTTGTTATTCAAGGGCTTCACGTTTGTTTTAAAATAATTCGACGATTGAATTAGAACTGTGTATCGTAGCTATAAGAGTGTATATGGCATTAGACACATTATCATGTAAAATGAGAGGTTTGGGAAGAAAATTAGAAAGACCGATCTTAGTTTCAAAAAAGGTTTCGAAATCTCATATGAATTATGTTATACAACTTCTAGGAGAAATACAATTGAATGTGATTTATGTCAGAAAACTTTATATACTTAAGACCATAGTTGTAAAAGGAAACAGAATCCTAATATATGGAATTCATTGGATAAGAAGTTTAAATTGCAGATAAACAAAAGAAATTAAACTAAAATACATTGGAAAAAATTGAATGTTATGAGAAATGTTTGAAAATGATTATGAAAAGATGAAATTCTATATCAAAGTTTACATTAAAGGGAATGGATACCATCAGAGGAACGATAAAAATTTACCGGATGCACTACCAATTATTCATAAACATCGTTTAGTAAAGTTTGGGTTAAAGGCGCTGGCTTAGAAAGAATTACATCCTTCGGTCGATTTGGGATACATAGTTAAACTGACTTCTAGTGATACGTATCTTCGGCGTGCATCTCTAATAGAATGATCCAAAGAAGACAAATCGAGCAGCAAGAACATATGTTGATTTCAGAGTTTTGTTTAATAAGTATATATTGCAGAAAGAATTATTTAATTCTAAAATTTTAATAAATCAGGTTGCGGTACCCCCGTGGAAGGCTTGCAAGTAAACACTGAGCAGTTCGCGCAGGTGTTTCCAGGACGCAACATTCCTTGAGCTCGCACAGGTTTAGCCTTGTCATCTGTATAATTCATATACGAATAGAAAACTAATTAAAAAAATATCACTGTCCATCTACACATAATTCAACTTTAACTTCTACGTTACGCATGCACGACACCGGCCTAAACTCTGTAGTGATGCTCGGTAGTCAATGATAGAATTAAAAGATTTTTATATAAAGCTGCCAGTAGATGATGAATCTATCTACTATCTATCAATAACCACTCACAGAATTCTACAGATATGTTTGCCCACCTTTTGGAGTATCTTCCCAATCTCTAATTTTTCAACGTATCATGGATGAAATATTTTTAAAAATATAGTTTTTCTGTTACCTTGAGGACATTTTTGTCACTGGATCGACACTTTGGAAACACCTATATAACCTAAATTTAGGTCTGAATCGCGTTGCAAAATTTTATGGAGTACTCGTCTAGATAAGTGTAAGTATTTATGTGATAGTGTTCAATTCCATGGACGTATAATAGATAGCGATAAGATTCTCCCATTTTGGGGAAAACCCAATTTATTCGATATTTCCAAATTCCGTATGCTGCAAAACTATAAAATCCTTCTTATGGATAATATTTTACTACCTTCACTTTATTCACTTGCTTCACGAAAAATGTTTTCTTTGGTATGATCTACTGAAAAAAATTTTCTTTTGGAATGAATTGAACGACATGAGAATATATTTCAATCAATAAAATGCAAGATGTCTACATAATCTGTATTATTTCATTATAATTCCACCCTGACTTATTTCTAGCATCAGACGCATTGTTAAGAAATTTGGGCTATATTTTTTAAGAATGATCTAAAGGATCAGAACTCTTTATTTCTTTCATATCCCTCACGCTATAATCAACAGAAATAAACTATTCCACACTAGACCAAGAAATCCTTGCAATTATGTTTAGTGTAAACAAATTCCATCAATGCTTATGGTTGCTATTTGACCTTGAATACATACTGTGGTGCCAGGATTTTGCAAATTTCTTCTGCAACCGTGCAACGTAAATTGATCTCGTGGTATTAGACTCCCGATTCCGGAAGATCCAGTGGCACGGTGATTCCAAATTGGATGTTCTATCCCAAAAGCATAAAACTATATGTCTAAATGTTACCAATAAAATACGATTTTTTTTTCTCAACGGCCCGCTTCCCTACCCCATTTTTTAAGGAACGTAGTAATATTTAGGTTGTTCCCGCTTAGGTTATTTAATATCGTAGATGATAATCATCATCGATAATACATTAACCTTTGGAAAATATTTCGAGTATGGGACAATTTCTGTTAATCTAATTAGGTAAAAATCATACTTTGTGCATATAATTTTAAAATTATTGATATGTCTGGAAAACACAATTAGATGGCAGATATACACCATCGAAGCTCCTTGACAAGTCTGGAAAGCAGGAAATTTATTATATTCCAATCGAAAATATATGCAACAGAATCGTTGAAAACAGTTTTAATCTGCTTTTGCTAAAAAAATGCTTTAACTTAAAAACAGAATACGATCCAGTGATTTCTCAAAATAAGGTTTAATGAAAATTAATTGGCAAAAAAAGTGGAATCTATATGATATAACAAAGAAATTATTTAATAAAATAGACCCACTATACATTGATTAAAACATAATGTAAATGGCGGACATCTTTATTACAGAAACATTAAAGTCGATTGTATTAAACAAACTTTACGAAGGATACCTCGGAGTTATCTATATTAAATCAAAAGTTAGGAACTATGTTTGGTAGACACACATCACATGGATGTATAACAATTTATCTCAGGGTGTGTTTGATGACTAGAAAATAGAAAAAAATTGCCAGAGTATCCACTATTACAGTGGGATGAGCGTGGAGAGTCATGGACTAGACTTCACATTGATTATGCTTGGCCGATCATATAGATTCTCATTTAAACTGTTGAAAGTTCATCTGACAAGCAAAGAAAACACACAGTCGTTAATCTTCTCATTGAACAATCTTTTTTAAAGGGGTTTTAATTCCCAACAGATCATGACGAGGAATTGCCCTACATTTTGTGTCTAAAATATTTTCTAATTTTTGGAAATCATTATCTATTACATATTTCGAGGCCCTCTTTACGATAGTATAATAAATGGATTAGTTGAGTGGTCCATCTGTACAATTAAAGAGAAATTTGTTTATGCATTTAAAAAAGAATGGAGAGAGATTTTTGACGGTTATTGCAACTTACAGAAGTTCGGTAAATCGAAGCATAAATCGTACCTTTGCAAAAGTTTTGTTTAAGAAATGGTTTATAACCGCTTTCGGCAATCTGTTACTTAGTATTAAAAATTAAATAAGAAATTCAGCTTTACTTAAAAAATTATATCAAAATACAGATTTAATTTTAAGATTATAAGAAAAACGATCATGTATGGGGTTTAAATAACATTAAAAAACCATCGATTGAGAAAAATTACAAAATGAGATCGGCCAAAATTTTATTTGGTACAAATTACCCATAATACTATAATAAAATATGTAGATCCCTGAGAAGGGCAATAGGTGATAGTATTTTGACAAAAATACCCTTTTTAATCTTTTTATGCATTCACAGATTGAAAACTCAGCTGAAAATATCACCATATGGTCACATGAAGATTGAAATCGCAACCGATTCGATGATTTAGAAAAGAAATTAAAAATGGTTTTCTCTCGAATAGGATGAGGGTGATGTAGTGTATTAATTGTAAGTAGTCATGAGTGTTACGCGTACTTTGTGTGGTGTCACGCTTTTTGGATGATAGTTGTGGTTATACATTTCAAAAATTTAATGTTCAAAAGTAGAGATTAACTCGATATCAAACCCAAATTTTATATTAGAGCTAATTTATTTATACATATGTAATTAATATCATAACGGACCTCCACTAACGTAGCTATTCAAAAATTTTTTTTGGGCCTGGAGGTTGTGTAGAAGAGTAACTTTTAGAAATGCTATTGTTCATACAGTAACTATGTTAGATATTTACATTAATAATTTAAGTAATAAGTAACATTCAGTCTTCGTTAGTAATGTCCGTACTGGTTTTTCCATATAGAGTACTTCAATTATATATGAAATATTGGCAAAAATTGATTGGATACGTTTCACTTATGAGAAATTATTTTTCATGCTGCAGGGATGAATTTGATAGTGCGGGAGTGTATGACTTATTTATATGTGTTATGTGAAAAGAAGAACAGTTTACACATTTTATTTGAATAAAATCGATTTTGTTGGGACTTATACATTTTATGCTTCATGCCAATATATTATCAAAAGCGAAAACATTTCTTGAAATCGTTATGGAAATATAATTTTATGAAAAGAAATATCTTTTAACAATAGATATAAATGTTCTTAAAGTAAAAAATGCTTTAATAAAGCACAAAAATATTTAAACAAAAGTATCTGCAAGGTTCTAGTTCACATGAACAAGAAATATTTTTTAATAAATGGTACACACGAAAGTTTAGTGCTCTGAGAAAATTTAAAAATTTTTGTACTGTCATTTTTCTATTTATCCACTTGATCGTAAACAGGGGATCTTTGTATAACCTAAATACCGGGTAAAAACAATGATATAATCTATGATCCGTATCAATACGGAGTGCCATAGAATTGTATGTATTCTATACATTACTCTTTATATTCAAATTTTCTTTACTATAAGAGATATATGTAATTTTCCTTTTTTTATATTTGATAAAATATTACAAGGATTTAGTGCCACTGTGTGTTAAGAATTATTTTAAAGAATAATAAACGTTTTTTATAATGTTTTCCAAATTTAAATATGAAAATTTTAAAAAAAATATTTATCTATATTTGTTATGCCCTGATTCAACAGAGATTAAAATACATGTTTGATAAAATAAAATGCTGTTTCCAAAATATGCTGAGTTTACTGTTTAAAAATGCAATATAATATGATATAATAATGACAAAAACTAAATCTTAGTTTTATTTACATTATAACTATTCTTTATTCCTAAAATTAATAAAATTTATTCTAAGATCCAATAATATTATCGTGCAACTGTTAAACGCCGACGATATATATTTTTAAGCGTCCGACAACGAAAACCTAGGCGGCTTTTTACAAAAAGTCAGGCGACTATAACAGGGGGCGATAGCCACCGATAAAGAACGTGTATTTTTACTATCTTCTATTTAGTTTGAAGCTTTTATATAAGCATGAATTATTCGAACTGATTAGAGTCCCCTCAGCACTGGGTTTTTGGCGACCGAATGGGCGTAAAGCCACGGTCGTTGTACGTTTTGAGGTTGCAGAACAAATCTGTGGACTCTCACCACCACACTATTTTCAATATAATGTTATTCAAAAAATGGATTTAATTCAAGAAATAATAACTATATATTCTAATATAAACTATAAACTGAAAGGTTTATTTTGTAAAATTCAGTAAAATGTAAAATAAAAATAGTGATAAGATAAATATAAATTCTTAAAATTTATATTCTAAAAATAGGCTTTAATTAAGACTCTTTTATTAGCTATGATTATGCGACAAATTCTTGTCCCATAATTGTCTTAACCGAAAATCTATTTTATTATTCAAAGTTTTGTTTAATAATATTGTTATTACAACTATATTCTGTTCCTGTGATATACATCACATAGGAAATCAATGCCTAAAGATATTTTTATTTTTAATCAGTTTCTAGTAGATTTAACCTTAACAATTCGTTAATTCCAGAACTATGTCAAACATTGAATCGATTTTATTTTAATTTCTGTTAAAATCATATGTTAATGCCATTTTTAGCTCATCAAGTGTGATTTAGAAGCAAACAAATATACATAATATTATCCCCAAATACTGGTCATTGAACATATCTAATTTTAACTAATCAATATTTTTAGGATATCAAATTATCACTTTTTCGATTTATTTACATTAGATGATATACGCTTGGATTTATTCAAAATTTAATTATTATTTTGAATGGGATAAGAAGTGGATTTGTTATGATTTTATAACGAATTTTTCAACTCATTTTTAAATGTAGTTATTCGATGCCAGCATGAATAAAATATTTTAAACCTTGATATATTTATGACTGATGATTATTAATACTTGTATCAAATTTACCCCAAAGTCTTGCTTGTAAATCATTTCTAAAAATACTACTTCAAAGTCATGAATAGTCATAATAACTGTGAATATAGTGTGACGAAATTTTCTATATTTAGTTGGGCAGGTTCTTCATCACAGAAATAAAAATTTTTAGAAACCAATATGACGGGAATTATTTTGTTTTTAGTTTTATTAGCCCTCAAAATCAAATTTTTACATGGTAATATTTTTTAAAATATTTAATGTAATAGTTAAACTCGACAAAATTATCCCAAATATAAAAGTATTACCAGAACGCCCCATTTGCGAAATGAGTGGTTCGATAGAATTTACCTTTCACAATATCACGGAGGGTTACAAGTTTCATTCAATTGATGGATATTTTGACAAAATAGACTCTAAAGTAATTACAAATGCGTTTAAATTAAGTCCAAGCAAACATAAAAATATTGATCTCATTACCTTTGCTGAAGGATATGTCCTCTATCATACAAATACTAGCATCAAATTTATAAATATAGATACAAGATATCATTTAGTCAGACTAGAATTTCATTTTTCGAGAACTGTTTATCCGGAGAAAACGGTTATACTAAAACCATTCATTGTGGGTTAAAACTTAATAGTTGGATATAATTTTTATTTAGTTCCAAAGCTTGGTAAAAAACAACCCTAAAGGAGTTGAAAGAGTATCGTAGCTAATGCATGGACTCATCATTATATCTTTAGATTATTCTGTTGAATCAGTTACAAAAATTACACCAAATAGCAAAAGCGTGAAAATCAAGTTAAATAATAATAATTCCGAAATCTTTCCAACCAACTTTATTATTATAAGTCGTCCCGGTGAAATTAAAGGAGTTTCCCTTTCATCTTTAAGTAATTCAAATAAAAGTTACACGGTTAATAGGTTCGAATTAGTTTATAACAAGAAAACGGATACCATATCACTTAGTACTAATATTAGCCCTTCTGATATAAGAGCAAGCTATGTCACAGTCATAAGGTCTTACAGTTCTATATATCAAATTGGAAGAATTGGATCCATTTACGCTGAAAGTATTAGCAGTAAACTTTTTTTAAATTTTTAAGATTTTTATACAAATTTCAGCGTTCAAAATAACGTGGTAAGGTGGCAACTGAAAGGAAAAGAATTTCAAATTTCAAATTTCGCCATTAAGCTATATGACGGATGTAAATTTAATGAATTTACAAAAGTTGCTTCCTGTAACCTGGAGAACAATAACTGTAGTATCGAGTCACAATATGAATTTCTGATTTCCGATTTAACTTCAAATTCATTTAAAATTTATACATGTCCCATAACTAAAACTCTACTACTTAATTTTGAAGCTGAATACACACTATTAAGTCGAACGTATGAAACTGAACCAGAAGAAATATGTAAATTTCTTTTATTTTTACCATTTAAATTTATTCTTATATTTGTATCTTTTTTAGCAATAACGGATAGAAATGTACAATGTGATTTTTATAGCTTCGGTAAGTGATTTATTAAGTACATAATTAAAGAGATCAAATACGGTTACAAATTGATATTTCCTATACAGTTAACCCTGTTTTAAGCGTCTGTTATGATAAAGTTTTGATTCCAATGGGTGTATGCTTAAATAATATTACTTAGCTAATTAATCAATAACAATAAATTAGTAATCTATACACTGTGATCTTAATTATCCCAAAGAAAGCTTTTTAAAAAATATTTACATCTTTAAGGAAAATAATAATAATAATATATTTTTTCCTTCACCAATCACTACAATATCTAAAAAATATCCTCTAATTTATAGAAATGATCAGGGAACAGAATACCTTATGTCCTACTAACATTATTTTAAATTTTTTTCTCCACTATTATATCATGAATAAATGATCCCGACAATTTAACCTAGGATATATTAATATTTATATAAAATTAAAATATATTTACCGCACATTATGTTATGGTATTAAAATTGCTGTATAAGTTTCAAAGAGATTCAATATGAGGGAGAAGATATCTATGATCAAACAACTAGTTAAAAATTTTCTGAGAAATTTTTTGGTTCATGTACTTAGCCGGTTTCCTTATTTGATTTATAATTATAAAGGTTTTGGTTCTAATCCGTTTCCAAAAATTAAGGTTCGGATGAAAAACTATTTCATTTATTCTATTTAATTATATAACTATAATTATTCTTGCTAGAACAGGCAGACATTTTGTCACAATATTTTAAGTGTTTGTAAAAAATTCTCGTTGATACGTTTAAGAAAGATTTTTATAGATATCCATTATAAAACTTTATTTAGAATATAAATTAAATTATCCTTCGATCTATTGCTTATTGGTAACAAATAAAAATATTTTTGTGTAATTAAAAAAAATATTAAATTAAAATAAAATATGTTAAAAGCTAGGAAATATTTATTCTTTGTTTTAAACTAAAAAAAGAGTTGATAGATGTATTAATTAAATTAAAAAATAAAGATGATCATAAAAAAGGGGACAAATTTATTGTTGAGGTAGCTTAAATTAGCTTTTCCGGCATTTATTTTTATAAAAAAAAAATGAATTCTCTGTTTTCAGTGTTAAAAAAGAATAAAATTACATAACTGCTTCCTTCAAATGTATTTTTAAAGTTTTGCTTTAATTTTCTGGATCATGGTACGATTTTAAATAGTTAGTGTAATGGACAAAACTGAGACTTACAGCGTGTACCTCTAAAGTTTCCAGTCGTAAATAAAAACATCCAAGAATTGTTATATTTCATTTTCTTCCCACATCCGCCCCCTTACCACACTAATTTTTCTACTTTCGATATAGCTTTCATAGGGTAGATTCACAGATTTGTTATCTCTTTCTGACGTAGCTTTCATTTCCTTCTTTAATATTTTCATCACGCCTGTCCTGAATATAATTTTACTCTGATAACTTTTCTTTTTCCTTATCATTATTTTGTGTTATTTGGTTTCGTTTTTTAAGATGATCGGCATGTTTACAGACTAATTTATTTTCGGAATTTTTTTATACGTTAGTTCCCTTTATCTATGTTTAACCACTCCAGGACGACAAAATTTTTATAATTCATTTTTAACCGATACCAACTATCCATCGTCGAACTGTAGATTTTGTCATCCCCTATCATTATAAAATTTTTGGCGTAACGATGAGTTTATCGGTCTTTTATTTATTTCAGGTTGTGTATTATCTATAGAAAACCTCATTTAGAAACCTAGCATCATTTCCAAAACGATCTTTTAGTTTTTTATGTATAGTAAACAGTAACAATAAAGTGTAACATTTTTTTTTAAAAAATTTTATCTCGAACCTTCTCAAATTTTTACATCTTTTCTAAACTGTATTGATTACTTTTTCAACTAATCCGTTAGATCTTGAATGGTAAAGTTATAATGTACTGTATTTTATTCTATGTTTATATCAAAACTTTTTGAATTTATCAAAAGTGAATTGACAACCAGTCTCTTCTGAGCTTTTCTGAAATAACTATCCTTGCAAAAGTTCCTTCCAGGTATTTAATTAAGATTGCTGATTTAAACTTGGGGATTGGAAAAATTACCGCCCCTATTGTAGATGGAACAATTATTACCAACTAGCTACCGTTATCTGGTGATTTATTCAAGACCACGCGTAACTCTTCCCATGGATTCGAACTGAAAGAACTAAAAATAAAGGGCGCCGCAGAGATATGGTCCATTTCTCTAACAATTCTCATAGGACTTAACAAAATTTTGAATATCATTGCTTAGGAATGACAACCACAAATATATTCGGGTAAAATGTCTTCATTGCTTCCATTCCTAGATGAGTAGTGTGAAATTAATCTAGCATTTCTATTCACTAATATTTTGGGATTAGTATTGGTCCTTTCCAAAACTAGATACCTTCTTCATATGTTAACTCGTGACGCTTATAATAAAGCCGAATAAAATTTTAAAGAACCTTAGAACTATCCGGCCAATCCAATTTTAAATATTTGATTAATACTGCAAAGTTTTCATCATTTGCTGTTCTCTAAATAGTGTGCGATGGAATTTACATGGTTCTGTTACTAAATTTATTTACTGTATACTCTTTTCCATTGTTGAAATCGGCATTGACAATCATTACGGTGAATCAGCCATTGTGTTATTCTCTCATGATATCAATTTTATTTTTTAATCATATTCGCTTATTAACAGAATCATTTCAAAACTTTTCCTGAAAAAGTTTTGGCTAAAATTTTGAATTTAGAAAATAACCTTTTTTTAAATATCTATGATCAGTTACTATTGTTAAGCTACGCCATCAATTTATTGTGTTTAAAATTTTTCAGTGCAAATTTTAAAATAAGGGTTTTATTTTCTGTAACAGAATAGTTATGTTCAACCTCATTTAATGTTCTAGATGCGTATATTACCGGAAGATCAGTAGCAACATATATTGTCATTTTTCTGTTAAAATGTTTCAAATAAACTTTAAGGATATAAAATCCTTGATTTCTTCATATAATTGATCATGGAAGGTATTCTATATCCGTTGTGCATTTTACTTTGTAAGTTCATAAAATTATCTGTATTGTTCTTGTAACATCGGTTTAAATATTGATTGTGAACTATCGGATCCTAAAAATGATTTTAATTTGCTAAAAGACAAAGGTTTTGGTGATTGTTTTATTGTTATATTTTCATACTCCATAAGGTAGATAACTTTTCTTATTTATCCCAAATACGAAACTTCTTCCAGTATATAAATTGGCATTTTTTTCATCATAGTTATGTTACAGTGCTTTAGCCATTAGAATACCTTTCCTAGGTTTATCAAATGATCTTAATGGTGCTTTCCTGTTATGATAATATCGACATGGTAGATAACTCGTGTATTATCTTGCCCATAGTGCTTTGAAAAATGGTCAAAAAAGATGAAACTCCAAAAGGGAGTCATTTATATCTAAAAACCTTGACGTATTTTGATACTTAAATATATTTTCGATTTTTTTCAACTGAAAGCTGCAAATAAGGGTCTTTGTAGTGAATCACGTTGTATTTTTCTCCCTTTTCACTGTATCCAAAACTTCCTCATAGATATGCATAGAATAATGAGTGACATAAATATTAAGGTACACAGTACAAATAAAATCACCCAGAAATTTTTATCACTCCACTCAGTTTAGGGACACAGATAATAGGAGAAGCCCAAGTGACTTGTCCCTAAAGCCATCAACTCTTCATAATATATCCTTTTCTACCAAGCTCTTCAGCTCATTTTTAACATCTAATTTTGTTGAAAAAAGTACTTTTAGGGGTTTATGAACAAGGTGTAGTGCATCTACATTCAATATTATAAAGCCTGAAGATTTTTTATTCCTCTAAAATATGCCGGGAAGAAATTGTTAAATCATTTAATAAAAATATATTTTTGCATATATGATAAGCCATAGGTGTAGATTTATGTATCTGAAGGACTCTCATCCAGTTTTTCCTAACAGTGTTATATCATTTATATTCGTTACAATAACAGGCACAGTTTTAATATAGCCCGAAAATTAATCGAAAAATTTGATTTCCACATCGTATTGATACAAATCTCTGTGTATCCTCGTAGATTATATGATGGGTATAATTTGGGTCTGTAAATTAAAACTCATGTACAAGAACCTATTCATGACATCTTTTCTTCAGTGTTTATATAAATTTTTAATGAAACCTTGTTGATTTTTATATCCACAAATATTCCATGATCATCTTCAGAAACAACATTTACTGGAAATAAATGATTAATAACACCAACGTATTGCATAGAAAAAAATCTGTCCAATATGTTTAATGTACTAATCGTTTTTCCCTTTTCTTTATTTCTGAACGCTCGAATTCAAGCCAAACCGCTGCAATCTGTCCAATCTTCTTACAAAATAAATAAACTTTATCCTTTCTAGACATTTATTCATTTTTTTGTGCTTTATCCTTCCGCGTCGCGGACAGTTTTTATCATGATCCACAATCCTTTTCTGAAACTTTTCTAAAAATATGCTATTACCTTTTTGTCTTGTAAAATAACTTCTTTTGAAGTAAAAAAATGTTTAGTATTTCTTGCTGTATATATTTATCTTTAATCCCGTAATTAATTGATCTCATAAGTTTTCGTTGGAATTAACCCCAAAATTACAGTTACAAGTACGGTTCTTCGGTGTTTTTTTGCTAATTCAATGACTTTTTTCATTGTTCTCTCGGGCTGTGTTTTGGAACAAAATCTTTCATACATTACATTAACTTTTTCTTGAATTTTCTTCAATTAATTTCAAAATTTTATTATAAGACACCTTGACTGGCTAGCAACAAACATTTTGGATTATAATCCAGAATGTCATAATCAACATTGTTACGAGCTGGTATTTCACCGTATTGCAAAATGCGTCCCTGTGTACTGAGATCCGAGATACAGACAAAGCGTGTACAATGTCAGTGTGCATAAAACGCTTTGCTTTAGGAGGAATGCTTGTTGGCAACGAAATAAACATATACCGTATTTTTCGGACTAAAAGGCGCACTTAAAATCCTTGCATTTGCAAAAAAATCGGCAATCCGCCTTATAATCCGGTGCGTCTTATAATGAGGTGCGCCTTATCGTCCGAAGAAATACGGTAACTAAGAGTACCCGCGTGCAGCCCGAAAGATAGCTTTCACAAACCTAACTAAATGGAAGTGTTTCATTACATTTATATAAGCAACAACATTTTATTACATTAAAATAAGCTTGAGAGCAAAAAAAAATCATTCATAATTAAAAAAATATGTTTTAAAAGTATGTTTGGTTAATTTGCTCTCGACTTGCCAACCTTAATTTTCACATTGAAAGTTGATGAGAAAAAGATTTTTTAAAACACAAGTTTCCGAACATTAAAGCTTTTA
>LDMZ01044611.1:0-13345 GCA_001455285.1 Sphaeromyxa zaharoni
TCGGTCCCCGACGACAAAGCGCGTGTATTTTTATTGTTGTCCTTTACTGTGGAGATATATCACAGGTTATCTATGATAGAAATACATTTTTACAATTAAAACTAATTCACAGCCATTTGAAATAAGAGAACTTGTCTTGTTCGTTGATATTGTAGAATAATATTATAACCCAATAAGCTGATTTGCACGTGTATTCTAATTTTTTCACTTGATTTATATAAAAAAATATTATTCTCTAATGTGTTTAATCAATCTATATCACAATGATCTCATTCGAAATTCTGTAATTAAGTAGTAATTAGTAGAGCTTAAGGACAGAATATTTAATTACTTAAAATATATAAATAAGTAATTTACCATAAAATGAAAAATGATCACTAAGAATAATTCAAAATAAAAAATCAATGACATAATGTTACGTTTTAACATTATCAAACGAAAAGGTAGAAGACACCTATTAAGATGTCTAATGAATCTTCAGCTGTAAAAACATTGCCTTCCGATATATAGCTAGTAAACAGAATTGATTATGCAATAATATTCTACCAAATCATATATAAGATAAATATGAAGTCCTAATAGTAATTAATTGCTGTTAATGTTTCTAGGCTTAAATTAACCCGAAAATTTTAACTTAGCAGTAAAACCGACCACAAAATGTAACTGAATGTTCGCTTCTTTGTAAATTTTATTAAAACTGTACTAAAAATTTCGATTTACATAGGAAACGTTAAATTAGGCCCTTCCATAGAATATTTAAAATGAAAACAAAAAACATTTATCCATCTCATGACTCTTAAGATGTTTTTAAATTAGAGGGAGAGGTCTTTGTTCTGATAGCGCAAACATTTTAAAAAGTTAAAAAGAATTTCTTAGAAGAAATTTGAAAGCAGAAATTTTTAAAAAGTTCGATATTCCATGATTTTTACAAAAATACCATAAGTTATCGTCAGCCTAGCAAGGCTTTAAACTAATTGAATGTAAATACTATATATTACCAAAAAGTGCACTTATCAAAGACACGCTATCAGAGAGTTTAAATGAAGAGTAGTGAAAGGGTTGAGGTAGACGATCTGTCCCATCTGTTTTTAGTAAATTACTATAGGAAAGAAGCTAGAGTTCAACAATTTTAAAGCAGCTGTTAGATCTAAAAATTAAGACCCTCAAATATTTTTGTAAGTTTACTCTGGAGGTCATGGAAGATTTTGAATAATGGGTTGAACTAATAGGATATATCCATCTACGAGGCTTAGTAATAAACTGTAGCAAAAACACTAAATAATTAACTAGGTATGGTTTATTCAAATTTTTAGCATGGAATAAATATATGTTATTTGAAAAATATAGTGAATCGTTTTAGATACAAGATTTATGAAATATCTCGTTCCTAGTTGGCTAAGTGCAGTGATAAGAAGCGCACAAGGACTGGATTCGAAACAGTAAAATTGGTAATATACCCTCAGGCTGAAGTCTATCGGTCCTTAGTGTGTTCCAATGATTAGAATCACAAATTTAATATATCGTAAAAAGAAAAAAGATTTATTTTAATCAATAAATACATGAATTTAAGCCTTATCCATTTTTTAAATCTAACCCATTTAATTATTAGCAGCTTTTACAATTTTTTTAAGTGGTTAACTATGTGAACAAACCATTGTTATAATTATTTTTTTATTGAAAATATTTTGAATTGTAATGTAAGCATCTTCGTTATTTCAATGCATGAAAGAAATAAGTTTAAAAAACTGTTTGAAAAGTATCCATTATATTCATTATTTTTAAATCCAAAAGTTTTACCGAATATTCAAGAGGTAGTGAATAAAGTCGTTTAAAAATATTCAAAATCAGATTGTGCGCATTTAAAACAAATGTTAGACGATTTATCGAAACATAAAGTGCAAGACGAATAATGAATGGAAGATTTTAGTGTAATTATCCATATTTAAAATCAGAATATCAAATTTTGTGTCTTGGATCTAATAAAAATTAGATAAATATTTTCTATGAATGCTTCAAGACTTTATCCTAAAGGGTTACATAAATAATGCAACAAAGAGCTTCTAATCTATTCACAAATGATCCGTTTAATTATCAAAAACTATTATTCTAGTTGAATTAAAGTTTGTTACACTGGATTTTATGCTAAAAATGTTATTCATTAATACATAAAGTACAATCATTTAGGAAAACGATGCACAAAATGTAAAAATTCTAGCAAGCATTGACTCAGATTAATCTCAAATCTTGCTCAAATAGTTTTTCAACCATTTGGCCAGTCTAATGAATACTTTAGGAGATAAGTTGATCCCAAGACACAATGTATTCCTGGAAGCATAATATATAAAATATTTAATCGTTAAAAGTAAAATATATATTCCAAAGTTGTTAAGTTCCGTTAGTTTACATCCGCTAAGTTATTATAACCTATAATACTAAAGGAAAAAAATATTTGCAGTAATAATTTAGTTTAGAGTTATAAAGATTTTAAATTATATTGTCGTAATATTTTATTACAAATTTGAATAAAAAAGTATCTATTTTTATCCAGTGAATCAAATATACTTTAACCATATTTTTAAATCAAATCTTCTGACCTCTACCAAAAAAATAAACAGCCCATTAAAATTTGTGATCCCCGCCTTAATTTGATACTGAAAAAAATTTGAAATGAAAATAACCTCTTTTACATTTTATATTCCGAATATTAAGCTATAATAAATAAATTTTTAAGTTAGTGGGAAGTGGAATAGATTATAGGGTATGTGGATCCTTTCAAATAGAACAGACGAATATTTTAGATAAGGAAATTAAAAGCACAAACTTAAATAGGAATATAGAAATGGAAAAGGATTAATTCTATTCTTTTGAGATGTTTGCATGTATCATTATCTCTTTTTAGGGTTATTTTAATGATCATTTTGCATATTACTATTAATGACTTTTCTGCAACACAGTATTGAAATCTGTATCACGTATGATTGTGATTTTTATTATCTTTTATAAATATTGTCTAGCTCTTTAAATTAATTGTAATCTTAAAGATCTGTCATCACGATATATCTTAAAAATTATTAAGAACGTATTGCCATCTATAAACCTTGCTTAGTAGTTATACAAAACATCTTTCATGCCTGGAAACCTGAGATCGAAAATTAATTGCAATCCATTCACAGAGAATACTGGTTCCTTGCATTTGA
The DNA here is from genome assembly GCA_001455285.1 of Sphaeromyxa zaharoni. Taxonomy (NCBI): domain Eukaryota; kingdom Metazoa; phylum Cnidaria; class Myxozoa; order Bivalvulida; family Sphaeromyxidae; genus Sphaeromyxa; species Sphaeromyxa zaharoni. The sequence continues at coordinate 3,198 of LDMZ01044611.1, forward strand.
TCATGAAATAGATAAACGGGTGGCGATAATCGCTGTCAATGACACAAACCCGTATGAAACCTAGTGTAAATTCGAAATTAAGGCCTATTTCATATTATTCTTTAAAAGATAAAGTAAAACACAGTAATCGAGTGAATTATTATGATTTGAAATCCGATAAAAGGCCTTCACCATGTTTCTCAAGATGAACGAATAATGAAATTTTCGGAAAATGGTGATAAACTAATTTTTTAGTGCTAGAGGCTAACTGCAGCAAATATAACTACCGTCAGATATTAAAAGGGCTATCTATAGAAATTAAATAACACCCTCGTTCCAATTCGCATTACTTCGAGATTGGTAATAACACTTTTCTTCGATGATTGAGACAGAGGACCAATTGAAGTTAAAAGCGTTGTTGTTGGAGCTGTCTAAAATTGATCAAAACAGCTTCTGTGCCGAGTGTGGCAACAAATGTAAGTGTATTTTTTTATAGAATGTTTTTTCTGTATTTGGATTTGATACAGAAAATTTTCAATTCACTTCTGAGTAAAATTGTAACAAATGACATGTAATTAAAATGATTTTAAAATTTCTTAATATTCAATTATTGGTTTGCCATGTTTTTTATTCGATCAAATTTATCAGCTCAAAGCAATCCAAATATTTGAAAATAGAAATGAGTAAACTTTTGAAAAGTATTAGAACTGGTAGATTACAAAACTCCTTAAAGAAGAAGTGAAATTTTTTATCTTAACTCGCTGTTGTTTATAATATCTAATATTTTTTTAATGTTAATTAAAATTTCAAAATGATCATTTAAAATAAACTAAAAATTTGTTCATCACCAGAAGTCGGCTATCCTCTAAAAAAGTTTATCCTATTATAGGAAACGAAAACTTCTAGTAATCTAAAAGAGTGTAGTTTAAATATTCGAAAAATTTGGAAGGATCCCATTTTTTATAGGATTGGTTATTAGTCAGAGGCATAATTGGCAATTGATTTTAATAATAATAGGTAAAATTTTTTTTGTATTTGTTACATACCCTTAATGCCATTATTTAGCCTACGAACGCTATAGCTATCATGATATTTATATTTTTAAATTGAAAGAATAAGTCGAAAAATCATCTCAGAAAATCAAGAATTACTTTGCTATGTGGTGTGATTATTTCAACATATCATAGATATATATGAAAATGTTTTATTTTATTCTTAAATGTTGAACTTATATTAAAAACACTAAAAATTCATAAGAAAATATTCTATGCTGTTTGGACGAGATTACACATTAATTTTCATATATCGTTACGTTTTCGTTGCCAATCTGGAAAAGACAAAAAGTTTTTGCCTCGCGGGCTCTTTACACATAGTTTGCACTAGTTACGAATTATTTTATTGTAATGTTGTTGTCTGTTTGTGCTTATACATCCTCAGCTGTCCGATATTTTTGTTTAACTTATGCGGTTCATGATCTAAGGCTTTCTGGTTGTCTTCAAAAATAACTTTCTGTTTTAATTGGAATGTAAGGATTGGTATCAATCGTTGCAAATGAAAATGAAATTTTTTTAAATAATATCGTTAAGTAAGCTCTATTCTTAGTTATTGGATTTAATTCGCTGTTGTTACAATACTAAAATAATTTCTTATAAGTTCATTATTTTTTCATGAATCTATTGATTTGTTCGGATTTGAATGTGAAAGCTAACTATGTATGCACTTATGAATAAAAAATTGAACGTAAGAAAATATAAATTTATCAAAGTGTGGACAGATTTTACACTAAGCTAAACACTATTCTTCCTTAATCACTAATATTTACAAATGAATTGATTAGTCTTCTTCGTGCACTCTCACGTTTTCATTAACTAATGTCCAACTTTATGAAGATATTCTTTAGCTGTACTTCTACTTCCTATTTTTATATTTGTTTGCACTCCTGTTGGTGAATTAATGAAGCAATTTTACGGCTGAATGGCAAGTGTTTGTAATTTTGATGAGACTGGTTATGCCTTGTGAGAGAAGCAGCTATAACAGTGGTCCCTCTTGAATGCAAGTGTTGATTTTAGTACGTAAGTTATCTAGTGTTCGTTCAGAAAGCAGCATTTGCAATATTTTTAATACTTCCGTGCTCCTTCATAGATCCAAACTCAGTTAAAACTAAGTTCACAACACTTGTTCCTAAAAATAGATTAATATATTTTAACTGTTATTCCTTGACCTCAAACGACCAAGGTCTTAATTCTTCAAAACCAATTAAGTACAAGTTTTAACAAATCGGCTGCCTAATCTCTTGATTTTAAAGCGAAAGTTTCTTTAAAAATATACGTTATTTTGGCTTAAATTTTAAGCACACCCCCACTTTTTACGATGCGGAAATATTCTGTTAGTATTACAGGCTAAACAGAATTATGGTTAGAAAAGTACTTATTTTTGCTTTAAATACTCATTAAATAGCTCTTCATCGTGACTGATATTATCTCAATACCCCTAAATATGAATGTATAACTATCTAAAAGGCAACAAAGGCTGAATTAGTATGCCTACTTTATTTAAGGGATTAGTGCTTTAATCTAAAATCAACATCTTGATTAGGTTGCTAATTCCAAAGTTCAACTTGATTTAATTTGGTAAGGTTACGATCATTGTAATCATTTCGATGTTTGAAAAATTTTTACAAAATGCATCAACTAAAAGTTTTAATCAACCATATATACTGCAAAAAGGGATGCTTTTTAGTCAGTTTGATTTTTACAATGAATTTTGATAATATTTTTCTGTCCTTGTTAAAATATTATGGATTCTCAATAACTTAAATTTTTCCTTGTCATTAAGATTACTAATTAATATATTTTTCTAGAAGTATGATTTACATAGGGATATATATATATAACTACACAATGAATATATTTTATAATTAATCTTATCACCAAAAATCAATCCTTAACTCTAGTATTAGTTAAAACTTCGCAAGTTTAAAAGCCAAAATTTCCATGCCTGGTTTTTACAGACCCAGTTGGGGCTAAATTAGACTTATTGTAATCTATAAACTAATAAATGCTTAATCATTGTCCTAAATTATTATTTGTTAATGTTATCTAAATTTATTTTAATTTATCTCGTTTTATGTACTGATTTTGAAATTATATTCCCGCTGAAAATTATAGTTCATCGAAATAAAGTTATAATGGCATTAAAATCTGAAAGCTCATCTAGATATAGACAGATACACTATATATCATATTTGTTTTCGCTTTTATGCTTCTTAATTTCATTGCAACAGTATTTATTTGGAAGCTTGCGATCAGATTGAGAGTTAATTTTATTGACTCAAGTTTAATAGCTTATCGTTAGAAGAAGGTGAATTTTGGTTACAATCTCGCCTAATTAAATTTTAATATAATAATGTAGCCTTCATTTTTCCTTTTTGCTCATGTTTTTATATAAACTGATGGATAAAAAGTAAAATGTATTGCTAGCTATTATGAGAGCGAATCGTAATAATTCTTGATTATGATATCTCATGAGATGGAATTGAAAAGTACCATATATGTTCTTTTAATTAATTTTCATCGATAAAAGAAGATTAAGTTATTAGGTGATTTTTTGAGGCTTCAACAAATATATTTTAAAAACTTTGTCTATATTTATTTATACAATGATAATTAATCAAATTGAAATCTTTTTTGCAGTTTAATAAAATCATTAAAGACAATTCTTCGTCGATTTTTAACAAATTCCTGTACGCTAAAGTAAAATCCTTTTAATAATGTGTTTGTTTTAAAAAGATTCATGTAGTTAATGATATAATTATTAAATTTTAAAATAGCCACATTTAGCTTCTAGATCATGAAAATATTAACTAAAAAAATCAATAAATAAAATTAAATATAATAATAAGTTTTCAAAATAGGTTAACCTGAAATTATTACTGTAGCTGATCCTCTTAATTTTTAAAGCTTTATAATATAAATTTCCTTCTATAAGCTCCGTTGTAAAAACTATACAATATGCCATATGAGGAAAAAGCGCTGTCAGTGTATTAAGTACACATTTTGTTAATATATTTAGCTGAGAAGATCTAAAAGCTATTTTTACTGAAATTTGATTAATTTATTAAAAAAATACCATACTGCATAATAAAATATACTTTACAATTTATGAAAATTTAAAATATCTAGCTAGGTGAGATGGGTGGTTTTGTGACAAAATTTACAATTTTTATATTACATCTCAATCAAATATTTGGGATTCATATTATATCAAGAGATGATTTGGCTGTTTTATTTGTGCTTTGATGATATGAAAAAACGTAAAATTATAAAAGGTTATTTCAAATGATATTTAAAACAAAACTTAAAATAACTCCATCTAGTATTATGATAAGTCTGGAATTATAAATAATAAGTTCTTTGTTCAATATATTCCTTCATATCCTTATAAGGATTTTTTATTTAACCAATGCATTTGGAGTAAATTTGAAGATTGTAAATAAATTTTATCACTTTAAGTGTAGAAGATTTTTCGTAATTCGTAGTATAGCTCATGACCATAACTTTTTTGTTCCTTTAAAAATTTTTATATTATCTTAAGGAACCTACGTTCTATATTATATTAAAAATTATTATCTTTTATTTGAAAGATACTGTGTTTTTATGCAATATTTGGATTCAGCGTGGTGCAGCTACTAGTGATCATTCGAGAATCTAATTATATCGAAAAATCCCATAAAGACTTTACTAAGCCAATTATGATTAAGATTAGAATATATCTTTTAAAATTTAGCTAACCAATTTTTAACTATTCAAGTTACAATTAAATTCAGTGAATAATATCAACATAAAACGAAAAAACGGGAGATATTGTAAACTACGGAAAAATTATTTGCATCATTGTGATCCAAAATATGCTATCATAAATTATTACTCCGATTTATTTCCTTTTTAAAAAATTGCATGTTTTTAGTTCTGTCATTAAGAGGTACACCATAAAAGTAAGCACAACATTTGCACACATACGCAACTTTATATAACAAATTTTCACTTTTAATTAGTTGTTTCTAAGTTAATTCTGTTTTAGTGTGAATTTCTAGCAGCTGGGAGTGGTATATTAAAGCTTTACAAGTGTAGTTTGAAAATTTAATGAATAAACATTAATTTTTTCAGAAATCAATAATTTGGCACCCGAACGTTACAAATTTCATGGAATGTTATATCACTTAATAATTTTATAATTTCTGAACCTTTTTTTGAGAAATATTCAACAACACAAAACGATTTCATCTTTCTAAAAAGCAAATTTGAAAAAATATAACTTAATTCTAATAATAAGATTCAAAATATAGTTTATAAGGACAAAAAATAATATATTTGATCTAATATGCACTATTGCTTTACATTCGTCTTAAAATTGGATATAAACTATATTTATACCTTGATTCATGATTATAAATCTGATTACATTAAAAGAATCAATTATTTAGATAAATTAATGGTGATTCCAATTTGAAAGGCGTGTTAATGTTTCTTTTTTATGCCAGGTCCTACTTATGTAACAGATATTCAATTTTTTTAAAGTAATTTACAAACAATATCAAGACTAGTTTAACATAAATATAAATGTTATGTTACTATTAGATCCGATAATGGTTTCAATAAATCTGAACAGTTTATGTTTTTTAAGATAGCTTTATTACTTATCAATAATAAAATGGTTAAATTTGAGTAAAGGATTTTATATTTCATCTTTAGAAATGATTCTTTAAGTCAATTTAAATATTGAGACATTTTGAAAAGATAAGTACTTGTCTCAAATATAAATAACAAAAAATACTTGTCATTACATTTTTACATCGTCAGTGATTTTGGGTCAAAAGAATATTTTTGGCCTTTAGAATGTCATGTTAGGGTTGATATTTTCGAAAAGGAAAATGGTACAAGTTTTGGTAATTGATATGCCTAAAACTTAACGAGATTTGCCAACATATGAACTACCAATTTAAAATGAAATATGGGATAATGTTTATTATCAAGATTAGTTAGTAAATTGAAGTTTCCTTCAAATCTTTAATAGTTTGTAAAGTTAAATATTGATTTTCTCTAGAATATAATAAAATCTAATTAATAAGAGATGCTGTATAGTGTTATTAATGGACTTTTGCGAATTATTTTTAGAATATCAAAGTAGAATTCTATTCGGATATTCACCCAAAAATGATGTTAAAATTATCAATTTCACTGAGAATAACTCTCTATCCTATAAACAATTTATTTACTTTATCTTTGATAGATATGAGGCTATTTTATTATTGATGATTAAGTCAAATGAGTTCATACCTATTCTTAGACGTAAGATTATTTTTCATGTCATATAAAGTAGAATTCGGATTATCCTAATTTTTTAATGTTTTTAATTTAATACTTTCGATTCATCCAACCATCGATTTCGGGAAGAAAAATGCTTCTATAAGCAGGGGTTTAATTTAAACTTCTTATTATTTAAGCAAATATTGATTTTTATTGTTTTTGTATCTTAAATATTTATGTTTCTTACATAAATCTTCATCCTAAATTTTTTATTTTGGAATAATAAAAAGAGATTCGTATTATCTTTGGATCGTTGGTAGCCTTATTGATTTACGTTGATTACCAGTGTAGAATCTATTTTTTATCTTGATATTTGTTTTTTTATATGCTTTATCAAGGATCTTATCAATCTTCATAGAGTAAAATATTTTATACTAGATAAGTTTTTTCCTGTTGTTTTTAAGCCAAACGGATATTAAAGAATAATTTTTTATTTCTAATTATATATTCTAATATTTGATTGAATCAGTTTATTCAATGTAATGAGCATCATTCCTAAATTAACATGATGAGTCCTTTTATCTAGGGCTTGTTTAAAGTAATTTAAAATGACTTAAAGAGTTCATGTTAAAAAATAACACAAATGAGCAATTCTTTATCTTGCAAATTCAAATAATGTGACATAAATCATGTAAAAAATATTTGCAAGGTAAATTGTAATATTTTAAAACCCTTTTTGTAAGCATTGGGTCTATCCTGAATTATACAAAACTCAGTAATAAATTTTTTACGTTAATATTGTAAAAATTTTTGAAATGTACTTAATATTTAATAGTAAATTTAAAAGTAACGGGGTAATAATAACAACTCTTAAAATATATATGCATCTATTTAAACCCAGTACTTGTAAAAACCGTATTAATCAACTTTACATAGCAGCAAGATGGGCCTCATATAACCTTGGAATATTCATATGCATGAAATGTGCCGGATTGCATAGAAACCTTGGACCTCATATCTCGAAAGTTAAATCCGTAAACCTTGACAAATGGACTCAGGAGCAATATGAGGCTTTTTATATAATAATATTTTTAAATAATAACAGAATATGAAGGCTATCGGAAATTCTAAATGTAAAGCTTATTATGAGGCTAATTTACCGCATAATTTTATCAAACCTTTGGATGACAGGTATTTTAAATATGCTTTGTAAAAACTTTAATTTTAGACAACTTATGTTGTTCTTGAGGAATAAATACGATAAAAAGATGTACATTGGTAGGAATGATATCAATCCCTATGATCCAACAAATAAAACTGTAACCGATATATTTTCTTGACATTTGTGTGTAGAGAGTTCAACCTGTCATTGAGCCTAAACCTGATGCCCAGCCTATATCATCACAAACACCTACCGTTAATGTTTCAATTTCTAAAGCCCTAAAACCTTCTGTCCCCACACCTGAACCAGTATCTGCTTCGGCTGACCTTGACTCAATTTTTTCTTCACAATCTAAGAAGATTGAAACTCTGCCCTCTACGACTAATGAACAATCTAATACTACCAATCTTTTTGATCTTTCTTTTGCTTCTCAACGTGATTCAACTAATCAAAGCGAAAAAATGACTACCGGTATGGAGTATTTAACTTATTTAAATCAGCTTTAAGATGATATACTGAGTTTATACAGTTCTCAACCTCGACAAATGCAACAACCAACTCCTTTCCCAAACTCGAACCAAGGATATGATTTTAATCACATGAATGGTTATTATCCCCAGTTTTCTCAACAAATGCCTCCTATGGATTATCACTCTAGCCAACCGACCCAAAATCCTCAACACATATATAATAGACAATATAATGTTTGCTACAGTCTATTTTCATATTTATATTTGTTTAGCCAAATAATGTTGGAATGGGTGGTTATATGCCTAATCCATATTACAGGCCTCAATAGAATAGCATTTACTTTAATTAGTTTAGTAGGAACTGAAAAATTTAAAAAATATATATAATTAATATTGTATTGTTTATTTTATTTGATTTGTTTGGAGTTATATAAACGAGAATATTCGCTTATTCCTTTACTGGAGTATGTTTTCATAGCCTAACAGTGATTTTTCCATAAAAAGACAAAAGCATGATATGAAAGTTACCAACCTAGTATTTATTTTCATCTATAATAAAAATTACGAAATAATGATTAAATAATAATTTTTAATATCTATGCTCTACTATTTCACAACTCTTGTAAGTTAAATTAAATTATTATTTTTAAATTCTTAGATATAAATTTTATTTACTCTATTTTTTTAATAAATTCCCTCATTAGATTATTAGTGAAACTACGACTATTTAGCTTCATTAAACCTTGTTATCGCCAAAATATGGGGGAGTGATGTTATTTCTTACAGATTTCGCCTCTTAACTGTTTCAATATCCTTTAAAAGTAGTTAAATAAAAAAAATAATTTATAAAAAGGAATATTAGCTTATCTGACTAAATGATCATTTGTGCCCAGCCGATGTGGCGTACTAGAGTATAATAGTTCTCAAAGGTATAATGTCTTTAATTTTAACTTCAATTACACCATATAAAACAAGAAATTTTCCATAAAACACATTGATCTTGACAAACCCTTTAGGGTCTTTATGGATTTTGTGAAAGTAAAACAGGATAAAATAGCTTTAATTTTTATAAGCTAGTCCACAAAATATTGAGTTTTTATTGTATTTAAAATTTTTCACTTTGGATAGTAATTTAATTTGAACTAGCAAAAACATACGTTTTAAATATCTATAAAAACAAAACGTAATTAACATTAAATACGGTTTTTGTTGCTTAAATTACCCCGGCCTATTTAGACTATTTCTAGTGCTTGAGGAAATTTCTCAGAAATTTTTTTAATCCAAGTGTTAAATGAGCTTCAGCATTAAATATCATAACCTTATAATTAAATGAACAAGACATATGTCACAACAATATGGAATAATAAGAATAATATTTTCAGATTATGCGTACTAATACTTAACTAAACATTTTGAAAATATTAACGAAATAATGATGTCATTTAAAAACTTATTTTCTTAAATAACTTTTTTAGTTTACATTTCCGTCCCCTGTATCTGTCTCCATTTTGGAAAAATATTTGAGTCTTTCAATGGTTCTCTCCATCATTGCCAGATTCTGTGGCCTTAGAGAGATATCCTCATTTCCCGGAATTTTTTGGAAAAATTCCGTTACACATAGATCAAGATATTCTGTCATTATCTTAAGGTTTGCGAAAATTTTTCATAAAAAATTATAAACCGATAACTTTCCCGTTGGTGGAACGTATTTAAAACAGCTCATGGTGACATGTTATTATTTAATAGTTCGTTTTTACGCTGCACCGCCACATGAAATTTTATAGTTGTAGGAATGTTTACATCACCATTCAGATAGTATATGATTCAATTTTTTGAAATTATTAATTTAAGAAATAAAATAATGTGAACTTAAAGGTCATGAGCGTATTTTTATTCTGATGTAACACTTTCTCAAAATAGTTTCTTTGGATCATTGCAGCCACCAGGTTTAGCCAGTCAACTTGAATTATTTGGAGAATTCGGTTAGTTTGAATACAGGTAGATACGATAAATTTTTTCATATATTTTACTTATTTGTGATGACAACTCACCCAGCAGTTAATGCGGTTCAACTAAATTTTCCAAAAAATTTATAATATCTCTCTATGACCGCAAAATCTGTTAACGATTAAATGAATTATGACACGACTTAGGTATTTTTTCCAAAATACAAAATGAAACAAACGAATAAAAGTAGAATTGCAGAAGTTATTTACGAAATTTTATTTTTTT
>LDMZ01044619.1:0-10797 GCA_001455285.1 Sphaeromyxa zaharoni
ACGTACTAAACACCCAGTGCTGTGGCAAATCCATATCGGTACCAACATTCAAATACATTGATACAAATATATAAAACCTATGTATTCTACTGATATAAAAATCTAGAACCGCTCCGAAGCCGTATTACCACGTTTTTTTAATATATATTCGGTAATAATCGGATACGCTCAGATTGTTACTGAAATGTCATAATCCGTTAACCGGATTATAATTATACTTTCACTCAATTTCCTTAAAATTCTTGCATATTTTACCTAAAAATTGCAGAATATATCTATTCATGGTTTTAAATTATTATTTTAGATTTTATAATACCAATGTGAATATATAAAAATCAGAAGATAATGCATTTTTATTCTGACTATTCAATTTTTTTTGTTTACTTTAAAAAATTTCAAGATCTCTTATATTCCATTCCTAATAAATATTGATTAAATATTTTTTCATAGCTTAATTGTTGAATTTCCAGAATTGAGTATAAAAGATCAAGTCATCGAAATCAAATATAATTTCTTTCATACAAAAAATTTAAAATTGTTTATGGTAGCTATGCAGCTCGTTTGAAATTTTTGAATATTATGTAAAATAATATTTTATTTATAAATACTTACATCTTTTTTCTCATATAAAAATAGGTTTAAATATTTCTTCTTCAGCTAAAATATTTTAAGTGCTTAATCTTCAATTTAATTATAAAGAAATATATAGAAAGTATTTTTTAATGAATACAGAACTGCTTATTAATTTTATAATGATTCTTGACTGAGTTGATTTTTATTTTATGAAAATATTTACAAGATTCTAAATTTTGCAGTTGAAAAAAATTTTTGAAAAAAATATAATAATAAATTAAAATAATTATAAATGTAATTCAAAAAGATAAAAATTCAAACCAATTGTAATTTTTAGATTTATGTTGTGATCGGTGAATTTTTTCTTTAAGAAGTCTGTTAGTTCCATAATTTTCTCTTTTGTCAAAGAATCTTTAAACGCCACAGAATTTAATATGATTTCAACATTTTCTTGTTTACTATTTCTTCCTAAATAGGCTTGAAAACTAGTTCCAAACAATATAAAATAAAAATACATGACAAAACTGTTAAAATAATTATAAAATAATTCCTTGTTACGACATGTTAATTTTACATTTCTTAAGGTCTATATATAGCAAGATCTATTTTCGAAGACTTGATACGATTTTAACTGGATAAAGAAATAAAAAATATATATTTTTGGATTATGGTTTGAACAGAATAATCTTAGAGAAGTATAATTTTTTGCGGGGATTTCGGTGATAATAATTGGTCCATCTTTATATCGAAAAGTTAATAATCATAGGTATATTTTATTTTTAAAATCTATCGTAATTATCTGGTTAGTTATTTTTTTTATATTTTGCAAAATAATATACAATATTTTCTGAAATCACCTTTTTTGCAATATCCATTTACTTTCAGCGATAAAGATAACGGTGTATATATGCATGAAATATTTTTAGAAAAATTTTTTCTAATATTATCATATATTCACTGACATGACCTAAAATTTATTAATTCAACCGTTTGATATCCGAAAAGAAGAATATGTTATTAAAAGAGCCTATATTTTGATGTGATATAGTGTATATATCGTTATATAAGCGGAATAGAATTCTATGCACACTCATTTTTTTCTAATTTAGTGATGTATTTTTGAATCTGTATTGATTTTTAATTTTATCCTTTTCTAACTCTAAACATCGTTTAAGTATATTCATCATGCATTTCATCTTAGAAACACACTTAACACGCACAAAATAATAAAGTTCAGAACATTTTTTCAATCTCCTTAACAAATTATAAAAAATGCCTAATATTCATGAACATAAGTCATACATCTTAAATTTTCATTTACGTCATTATTCTTATTTTCATTGAAATGGATGACCTCTTTCAATCGGAATACGCTACTTTTGGGTGAGGGATTTATTAGTGACAAAAGTAGCTAAAATTCTTTGTGTTTAAATACCAAAATTTAAGATATTTTTGAGAATAACCTTAAGACTCACAAAGATATAAAAATAATGTCAGAAGGAATGAAAAGCGATCAAGGATTCTAACTTTCGAAGATGAGTTAAGTTAGTAATGCTTGAAATTGTTCTTATATGCCGAAAGATATAAATTTGCTTTGTCGGGTCATTCGAAGCTTTAAATAGCTGAATTTGAAAATAAATAGAGCGGTATAAAACTTGAGTTGATAGCATGTCTGAGACTCCTGTAGGGGTAGACTTTCCTTATATAAAATATGAAGAATAAAATTACTTCAATTATGAAATGAAAACAAGTTTGATAATATTTTAAAATAGGTCAAATGGGATTGTATTCAAGGGCACTGAAACAAAACGTATCAAGTGAAAGTAACAAATTATACTGACCACAAAATTAACAAAAAAGGGTAATGCTATACCGTTAATAAACGAAAACACGTAGAAATATTAATCTATAAAGGTATCTTCCCTTCTGAATTTGATAGCTAATAGACATATTTGTTCCTATTAGTACTTGGATATTCTTGTTGTTCCTGGAAAGATCAAAAATATAAGAGTTTCTTATTATATATCAATAGTATTAAACCGAGGATTCTTCCTTGAGGGTATCACAATAAATTATACTTTTTGCATAATTCAATTGAAACAAGCTGTAATTTTTTGTAATATGTATATATAGGGAAACCCTGGACGCATATTCATATATAATGGTCAATTAGTTAGAAAATATATATCAAAATAATGAAAAAAAACTTTTATTCTTTGATCTGTTTGGTAGTTTGTTCAGTCACCCTACCATTTAATTGCCGAGCATTACTATCCAGTCAACTTTTCAAGACATATCACAGTGATTCAGTCTAGATAATAAAGAAAAATCCCTATGTTTAAAATAAAATGCAGAAAAGTTAACCTAATATATTTTTGCAATAATTTATTGAGATAAACCCTGTTCGTCTATACCAAGATACATCGCCGTTCTGAACGTTTTTCACTGGATTTCTAACAGTTGGAACAAAGCTGATTTAAATTCATTTCATATTGGTTTTTTATATGTAGATTAAAAATTGCGGATAGCAGTAATAACTGTAATGACGAAGACTCAAGGATAGTACCTATTAGTATTTTTAGAATACTTGAGAAAATATTTGAGATGGAGTAATGATAATTAGACCATATCAGCAATAATTGTTGTCATATGGGCAACAAATCTGTATTGGAATAAAGATGCAAAAGAAACCTTATTATATGCAAACAGCAAAAATAAATAAAATTATTAGGAGGATATTGTCAATGATAGTCCAATAAATATTTATATTGCATGTAAACAAAAACATCTTTAGAGAAAAGAATAAATCACTTTAAATATGGAACTAAAATTGAATAATGAGGTTACGAACTTCAAATAAACATTCTCTTAAAGCAACAAAACCTAAAAATTGTCACACCCCAATTTTTACCTATTATAAACAGTTTTTTACAGTTATGTATTCCTTTTAGTTCCTTCTAGTAATCTTTCAGAATGAAATTATTTTAATATTTTTTTGAGCTAGCGACCATTTCATGTTTAATAATATATTTTTATTTCACGAAATCTGTGCATATTAACTAATCTTTATATTAGTGAACATTTTTAAATATATTTTATTTTTCAACGTGTACGTGTATACCGTGAGCAAAGCTGGGGGTTAAATCAAAAAAATCCTTAATATACATAATACGACGGAAACAGTAAAACACGTTTATATCACATTTACCCTTTCATTAATGAAAATGCCTCTTTAGCAACCGAATTTCCACGTTGCTTGAGTGGCCATCGAAATAACCATATATGTTCATAAAATCGTGATCAATGTAGCCGAGTACAATCCTGAATCAAGTTCAGGAGACATGCACAACGGCGCAGGACCCATAAAACGGAATTAATAACAATAATGAATTATAGTTTCGTTGGTTTCGATAGAGGATGTTTTGGTTATTATTTCTTTCACGTGGTAGGTTACAATTGTAACATATATTATGTTACAATTATGTAGTAGGTTGGCTAATCGCTCATGGCCTAGCGGATAGGCCTTCGGAATGGCATCCGAAGGTCGCGAGTTCGAATCTCAGCTTGGGCCATCTTATTACTGTTACAACAATCACCCTCTTTCATTCCTTATATTACAGTTTTTAGAAATAATTTTGACTTAACTAGTCTTTAGGGATGTGCTGACATTGCTGCGACAAAAACCAGGAAGGTTTACAATGGCATGCGATGATTTGGTTGCTGTTGAAAGGCATAAACGTGTTGCTACTATTATTATTAATCTTTAAACTGCCATTAATGAATAATTCCTATTATCGATATGTACCACCTGTTAAGAATACCTCTGCGATAAACTATTTCCTATGGACTTCGATAGTCCCATTGTAAAACTAGAATATTCTTTTTTAGAGGAATTAAATTATGAAAAAAATTGTAAAAGAACAAAGAATTTGAAGCAAAGTCTAGCGCATACGAAACCGAACGAATATTTATAGTTTTAAATTGAAAAAACAGTACAAAATAATGACGTCATGAAATATTCTCTACTTTTGTTTTATTTTATTCATTTGTGTTATTCCCTGGATCAGTTTGCTTTAGCGTGTCAAAAATAGCTTTGAGCTTCAAAATGGTTCTCTTCATCAGCGTTGTATATCTAGGCTCAACATTCATTTGATAATTAAAATTATTTTTAAACAAGCACATTCAATCATTTATCACATAGATCGACATTATTTACACTATTTTTTTTTGAAAATTAAAAAATACTGTCACTAGTTTATATATTTTTAACAAATATATTTAAGCTACAAAAACTTTTAAATGTATAAAACAGATGACGACCAGAATTTCGGCCCAAGAAGGAATCGGTGTCATTAATCATAGGTGAATCAGATTAGATATCTATGATATCAAAACTATGTCTATTTTCGCTCAATTGAGCCATATTTTATATATGACAACAATTTTACTTGAATCTATATTAAATTGAGTTGATAATATAACACTTTGATATTTCAAATAATTATTTATAAAAACTAATGAAAAATTCTAGATTAAATACTCATATTTGTATACATCGACCATGCTATTAGGGTATCAGGGTATTTTTTTGGAATATTTCTTTAGTTGAAAAACTATATAACTGTAAATTTTAATTTTTGTGTAAATAAATTTAAGCTTTTAATGTATTAACGAAGCTAACAAACATGAAATGAAGGATTAAACCAATCTGATCTACTATATTGTGAAATCTTTATTACATAGCTGGGGCAGTAGATAATTCTTTTGGAAAATGATCGCTGTTTTATAATTAGATTTTTCAGAAAAATTCAAAATTTTCAACCAAAAGGTGATAATTTTACCCTTAATATGCTTTCTGATATATTTCAATTAATTTAGATTTCGAATATCTTTTATAAATTCATATCTTTATCTTCAAAAGAATATTATATTTATTGAATTGTGGTAACACAAGGGTATCGATTTCACCTTTAATACAATGCAAACACTTCGAAGCTCTTGTTCTCTTCATTATCATCTCTATTGTGTGTTTAATATGAGTGGATATGTAAAAATGATAAAATAGGATGCAATTGACTTCAGTAGCTCTAAATGACAAAGTTTCAATTTAAATGTTGTTGAAGTGGGGAGTTAAAACATGTATACAACAAAAGTAAATTTTATTTGATTGTAACATAGTAATCAGTAGATTCTAATTGATAATATTCATATGGTCTAATAAATTCAAATATGGTATGTTAAAGGGCACTAAATACTACACTAAGATGTATTGTAATTTTTAAATATTATTACATTTCAACACTATTAATGTAATTTGAATTTCACTATATTTTATTTCGATGGTTCTAAAAATTTTATGGTAAATCTTAACTTTAAAAAAGATTTTTTTTAAATTAATTAAATTCGATTAACCCTAACTTTATGTAATCAAGGATTATCGAAAATATTCCAACATTAAATTCTTAAATTATTTTAAAAAATCGTTCTCAGAAGTTGAAGCACTGAAAAAATGACTCGAAAAAATTAAAATAAAAGAGGTTAACATGAAGAAAGATGGAATGGGATCTGAAATATTACATGAACAATAGTTCATTATAATTGAGGTACCCTCATGAATATCCCCCAGTTTCCGTACGAGACACGAGCACGGATTTTGATTGAGGCTAGTTACCTTTCTTTTGAAACCTTGGGTTGGGTCTTGAAATTTAATTAAAAAATAAATCCCTTATTACAAAACTAAATACTAACTATTAATTGTTTTATTTACCTTTATAATGCTCGGCTTTGAATGGTCATACATTGAAAACGAATCGGTTCCATTTATTATTTTGAGTAGCGCCAAAATAAGGTTAATTTAAAACATTAATGCAAGATGATGGATACTCAACCACATTTAGTAGAAATGTGAGGTATTGTGTAACCGTTAAAGTGCAGGAATGAATTACTGTATCGACAAAGATGACAGCAATAAAAAGATATTAATAAATAATATTTTTATATAGAAGAGTAGGACGAGAGCATCAGGCCTTGTGAAAATAACATACCTATGAATATTTTCGCTGTTTATCGTCCAAAGTTAACAGATCAACTATTTTGTAGATGTTGTTAATCGCGGACGTATTTTTTATACTTATGATAAAGAATTATACAGATGCAATAGGGACTGTCCACTGTGATAGAATAGGTCTAGCAACTATCTATTAAAAGGCTGAAATACATGAACGGGAAAAACATTTTTCCTATTTTGATTCAATTTTGTTCTGTATCTATATAAGAAATAATTGGCCAAGGGAAGTTTCAGTAAAAATAACTAGTTAGATCGATTTTAATTACCAAAACGCGGTCAAAATTTGTATTGCTGTTGCTAAAGTGTCTCCAAATTTTTTGAATAAGGGAATAAATAATGGGATATTATGACACAAGGAGCACTATTAATAATACTGAAATATAGAAGAAAGCACGTAATAATTAAATGAGTGAAATTTATTAAGATTTTTAACATGAAATAAATATATATTAGCTGCAAACCCCTACAAATGGTTTTATTGAATTATCTGATATCCGTGGTTTCCGAATGATTACTCAAAACACTTACTTGCGGTATAAGAAACGACGAAGGAATGGAGTAGATCCGTGAGAAGTAGTTTTGAAATCCTTGTTATAACATAGAACGAAATTTCATTAGTTTGTATATATATTTTGTAATCCAGATAATCCCGGTGCTAGTGCTTGATGCACCTAGGATAAATGGATCCCAAACAATTATCGTTTATAAACATTTTTTGAATAATATCAAAAGATGGAAATAAATTTGAAATATATAACTGCTCAAAATTCTGAACTGTCTAGTTTTTGATATTTCCATATTATTAGATAGAGTTCTCGATACGAATACACTTGACCAGTACACTGGTCCTTGTTAAAAAATATCACAAAATGAAAAAATTTTTTAATCAATATTACATTAAAATTCTAGTATTGTATTATCCATATTAATTTGATTACAAATATTTATGTATTCCTTTGTTGTGCAGCATAATAATAATGCTTTAATATAGTGAATAACTAAATTTAAAGATTGAGAGGTATTCTGACATCATAGATTGAATGTAACTCTTCAGCTAAAGTACCAACTTGTAGCTGTATAAAGGATTACAATCTTTGTTACCAAAAAAATATTTCTTTGATTTAATGTTTTTGAAAAATTTATGTTTAGTTAATGATTTTTGCTAAACCAGTGATAGAAAGGACGATTAACCCCTGGTAAATGTATTTGTGATGACAAATACTTATGGTATTCTTGTTTTAGTGTATCTCTATGATACCTGGATCATTTACATTAGATAAGGTCATAACTACTACCATTTAACGCTTTTTAAAAGGAGTTACAAGAAACGATGTTAGAGTAATTCGTAAATCAATGAAATACATTTGCAGTATACTCAAAGCTGTGAAAACCTCTATCATTTCAATTTTTTTTATAAATATTATCACATTTAATAGATATTTTTTACATTAATAAACGTGGGCTATTATATTCAAATTAAGAATATATGTAGTTCCTCGCAATATCAAGAACATAAATTTAAATTTATTACCGAGTAATATAATTTAAAAGCATCATAACAGAGTTTAAATGAATTTTAGGATGCCTAGAATATTATAATTTACAATTTTTACATTGGAATTATAAGTTTTAAAATCATCTAAGCTAAAATTAAGAATACCTTGGATCGACTTCTCAGATTTAAAAAAATAATCTATGATTTCATAATGTTAAAACAAAAAGTATGTTAGATATTATGTCACTGTTACAATGACATGGTTGAAAGAATATTCAGTACATATGATTAATCTATTTTTACCATATTAGTTAGAAAGAGGCAATAATATACTTTCATGTTAATTAG
This sequence comes from Sphaeromyxa zaharoni, assembly GCA_001455285.1. Taxonomy (NCBI): domain Eukaryota; kingdom Metazoa; phylum Cnidaria; class Myxozoa; order Bivalvulida; family Sphaeromyxidae; genus Sphaeromyxa; species Sphaeromyxa zaharoni. The sequence continues at coordinate 8,484 of LDMZ01044619.1, forward strand.
GTGTTTTTGTTGATAATTCCTTTGAAATTATAGAAAATTTGAAAGGTTATAAATTCAACTTAGATAAAAAATCACAGTTCATAAAAATCCCCCTTAGTTTTTCTTTTGATCAAAACCTAAATACAAATGGGCAGGAACAACGATATAATAAAACATATAAAACCGTCTTATCTCTCACTTCAGACACTAAAAGTTCTATAACGAAAGTCTAACAATAAAGTTAGTTACATATCCTTAAAAAATGCTTAAAACTTAGTTCTGTGTTTAATTTTTACAACAGTGAACAAATAAGGCTTTGTTGACCTAATACAGTTGAGCACTTTTGGACTTACTTCCTAATAAATATTAGCAGATGGCGTTAAATCAAGCTACAACCCTAGTGAAGGATATTTATGATAGAGATCTTAAGCGTCAGGAATCGGTAGAACTCGTAGAACTGGAATTATTGTTTGATTTTACACCTAGTTAACATAAAAGTATACTAATGATGGAAGAATTAGTATATTAAGCTTAAATGTAATAAAAAATTCATTTAGAACCTATTGATTAGTTTCACTTGTACCACTTACATTTTTTATAACCTATCATCTCAATCAACAATCCCTATGTTCATTCCCGTCATGTATTTATCGTGAAAAAAAATTTTCTAATAAAATCAAAATATACGAACAAGTATGACTGGAAATTCGATAGCCTTGTGTAAGAAATTTTTAGAGAAAACCCAATGTAACCATTTTATTAACCCTATGTTTTAATATAAATAGTGATTATTATTCTTTAATCTAATTGTTTCACTAAACTCATTCCACAATATTCATAAAAAATTTTGTACGGTATTTTTTTTATACAGACAAAAAATAATGCAATTTAATTTTTCTTTAATGATAACGACTAAATGATGTAAAATATGTTATAGATGTTTTAATTGTTATACTATCAATTCTATTGTAGTATAGGCAATAAGCAACGCATGCCCTTTTATACTACATAATTTGAAAAGTAATGTGTAGCAGTAATAAGCTGGCCCAAGCTGAGACTCGAACTCGCGACCTTCAGACACCACTCCGAAGGCCTAACCAATAGATCATGAGCGATTAGCCAACCTGTTACATAACCGTAACATGATATATGTTACAAATGCTTATTAATGACGTTACCTAATTTAATATTTCTGACTTGCTTTTTTGATTCTCCAACCAAATCCTCATGCTCCGTATCAAAGCGGTAAAATATTTGATTGGTTCAATTTTTGGTTTTAGCGGCAATCGGCTTCATGTCCTCAATGAGTACTCGGATTTGAATTTATTTTTTTATGAATGTCTCTCACACTATGACTAGGCTATCTTAAGTTTTTTATGCTTTGTCTAATTTTTTAACTAAATTCTTGCGCCAATCCTTTTGGTATCAAAACCAAAACAGTTAATAGTGATTTTTGATCTAATCATTTATTAGCTGTGAGCATTGAAAATGCAGTTCGAAAATTTGTCGTAAGTTACCTTAGCCATATCGCTGCATTTTTGGGAAAGTTCACCCTAATAATTATATGAGGATTACCGTTACTCTGTGACCCATAATTATAAACTGACTCCGTTTGAGATATAATTAGAATAAATAATAAGATACAAAATTAACTTTCAACAAAAATAATTGGAGATCCCACTGCGGGATACGTTTCGCTCTTGAAATACTCGAGTCGGTCATAAACAAAAAATGACTATAATTTAATTAGTAAACTTATGACAAGAGTCAAAATGAGATTTTTTTAAGGTTTCGTTTTGAGGCAACAAAAGATAGATAACTAAATACTTCATTCAGAATGCGTCTTTTTATAAAATTTAAACTGCCCCTCATTATTTCTTTTTTTCAGGATACTTTAAAAGATGTTTCAAAATCTTAGATCTGATCTATAATGAAGAATTATAAATTGTGGTTTTTCATATAAAAAAAGGATGATAATATTTACACTATTTTTTCTTATTCTCTTTTGCCATGAAACCAATTAATTAGATCTTTTTATCATATGATATATTTTTTTGAGCTTACTTTTTTATAGAATCCCAGTATGGAAAGTATTGAATTATAGTTTTAGGGTTTGTTGATGGAACACATGCAGAGTTTAGTGTTAAAGAGTAAGAGTGTTAGCAGGAATATTCTAGAGGTAAGTTATCTGTCTAAGACTCGGAAGGTGACAGGATCGGTCATAGTCCGGACCAACGTCAGCAGATATCAAAGCTATCGGATAGAGAATATAGGACATGTTTGTGAGACGTATTATAAACATAACGTTCTATTTTTGTCGCATATTTAAAAAAAA
>LDMZ01044636.1:0-16845 GCA_001455285.1 Sphaeromyxa zaharoni
TAGAATGTTAGTATCATTACAAGTAAAACATTTGGTTGAAGGATATTTTTTAATGCTGAAGTCATTGATGTCTATAAGAAAGTGAAATTTTAATTTAAAAACGGAAGAACCATTATGGAACCTGACCTATTAAGTGTCTATCCGCTTATTAAATAGTATAATTCTAAGCTCATGTACAAAAGTTACGAACAAAAAACAATATTTTTCTACGTTTTCTGCTAATGTGGAAAGATCACTTACCATCCATATTGTGGTACAAATAATATAATTAAACAAGTTACCAGTGATTCCAATTTCCAGGAATGATTCATATATCTAATTGTTCTTCTTTTTTTCAATACTTCTGTTAAATATAAAATAGTAAAGGAAATAATCAAAATAAACATTGAAAATTACTCACTTATTTATAAATAGTTTCTCCTTTACTAAAAATTACTGTTCTGAATGTTTTATATGAGGAAAATCTAAACTTAAATGAAACATCCATGACAAAATTTTTTTATAAAAATACCGTTAGCTTTTTTAAGTTACGTATCTAAATTATATATAAATTCGATTAAAGTAAAATCTTTTTTATATTTTTTTGCTATGATTTCATTAAATGAGTATTTGTCAGTTATAACTAGAGCGTTAATGAATCAGTTCCATTTAGTTGATTTTAAACCAACGAATTATTTTGATATATAATCTCTAATCAAGTTTAATCTGATATAGTTGGAGACCTTTCTCAGAATAATTTGAATTATATACAATCAGTAATGCATGCCTTACAAAATAATCGGTAAATATATCGAAGTATGTTGAGAAATAAGATAGACAATGGATGGATAAATACCCCATCATGAACGCCATCACTGTTTATAATTTGTTACGTCTTATTGATCATCACGATTTTCCTGAGCTCTCTCAACTACAGCAAGCTGAAATTGAATTTTGTGTATTATTAATGGAAGAGAGAGTTTTTTTTAAATTTTGTATTCATTTATTAAGTTCAACGATTGTCTCGAAATTGGAAGAGATCTGGTCCGGGCTTTGATGATTGTAATTGGGTATGTCAATTTTCAGTTTTATACCTATGTACAATAATTTTAATTTTTCACGCTAAAAGGTATTGACCATTTATTCTTTTAAAAGCTAGATTGAACAAAAATCTAAGTATACTATGAAATTTGTGCATGAAACAAGTTTATTTTGCTTTTATCATATTATTTTGTTGGAACGCTTTCTGACACACGCTTTTCATAATCAATCAAGGGACAAGAAAATATTTTAATATATATATATATATATCAAATCTTTGTATTTATTTATAATATACTTGTTTAAAAAGTCGACTCTTATTTTTTGACTTCTCACTATTCATTTGTGAACGTAATTATAATTAGTGAGGTTGGTTTAGAATAAAATACTATCTGAAAAGGTTTCCATATTATTATGATTTCCGGGAGACACTTGGAATAAATTAAATACAGATTTATAACGCTGTTACCCTAAGTTAATGACAACTATTTATAAAAACAAAACCGAAGTATTTCTACTCAATAATACATCAAGATGTATTGGTTACTATTGTGTGATTTTTTATTAGTTTGATTTCCTGATAACCACGGTCTTCTGTAGCTGTTAGAATCAAAATATTACTAGTGGTAAAAGTATTTTTAGATTCATAGTCCTCTGTACACGTTGATTTTATATTAATTTTATTAAAAATTAATAACTTTATTTTGATATATTTTTGTTTTTTCCATGGTTTTGCCTAATTTATTTTGATTACGTCACAAGAACTAAAATATATAAAAAACAAGAGTGTAAAATGTCACTGTTTTTTGACCGATTCATAATATATAGTTTAGTATTTTCATATTTTTTCTAAAAATTTAAGCCATAGTGGAAAAATCATTTCAAAAAGAAATATTTTGTCCTTGATTTCTCATTATAATCACAGTTCATGAATTTACAAATTGAAGTTCCAAAATTTTATTTTGGTTTTTTATTTTTATACTATTAATTCATTGTTTCACGTAATTTCGTTAATTGATTTGTTTATATTTAAGTATATTTAGGAATCTATAGAGGATTGTCATTATTTTTTTAGAGATTTGATTCTATCCTAAATAGGAATACAGTGCTAACTCTAGTTTTGGGACGAAGGTTTTTTGTGTTTAGCTACATTTAAAAATGATTTCTAAACTTTTTTGTTTGACAAAAAAATAAATTTATGTAATCCATGAATAGCTACATACATAAATTATTTTCAATCAAATACTTTGATAGTAAGTAATATTATCAGGGTAATATAATAATTTTTATATTTATGTTTGAAAAATATATTATTGATCGAGTATGATCGTATTCTAAGACAGATTTTAGCTCTAAAAACGAACTACATTCTTAGATAAAAACTTGAATTGGTTGCAGCAGTTTTTGCCCATCGAATGTAGCAAAGTTTTGATTACAATTTTTGTCCTTAAATAGAAAAAGTTTTCATGATTGTTTTACTTTTTTAAAAGGAAAATTGTTACAACATAGCGCCCTTTCATATTCCACATTATTTTTATTTTTATTTTTTTTGCTATGGTAAAATATCTTATTTCAAAAAATTATATTGATGGAAAATGTAAACATGAGTTTTATTCTGAAATATTTAATCAATATGCAATGGAGTCTTAATGATTATGAAAGGCACTTCTTATATTCATATTAATCATGAAATTGATTGTTACTAAATATGTATTTCTGAGCTAATGATTTTATATTTATTGTATTATATTTAATTTTTTATGCAAAATTGAAACATTTTTCAACTTTGACACTATTTTAAACATTGCTCATAATAATTATTAACAAAAACGACCTAATATAAAATATTTTTTATTGCAGAATGGCAAATTTAATCAAGAAAATTTTTAATTTTTAATACCCATTAAAGTTAATTTAGTTTTTATAACTAACATAAATGTTTTTACAAACCTGACGGGTTATAATTTATTTAAGCATACTTCTAGTTAATTTTGTTATGTTATTTTTCGATTTTAAGACTGAATTTATCAGAATGTGTTTGTTATACAAAGTTAGGCTTTAAAAAAATGAACGCAATACTTATTATATATTATGTGCTAGCTTTATCCCTTTTTTTATATAATTAGATATCAAGAATTAAGTTAGCTAATTTATATTTTTGAAGGATGTCTGACTACCGCAAATCATAATTTATTTCATTCAACAATTAACTTATTTTTTATTTTTTAACACCTCTTGTGTTTATTTCATAAACATATTTAGTTATCCACGAATTGGTGAGTTTTGGGATTCTTTCTGTTCAAAGATTGAAAATTATACTTTAAAAATAACTCGTATATTATCATAGATTTATTACTATAAATTAGATGTTTCTCAGATTCTGAATCAACCTTCTTCCACTCAGATCTTAACAAGTTGTATACCATTTAAATTGGCTCAAAAACTTGACTTCATCTTCACTCAAGTTAGTGTTGATAAATTTCATGTATATCAGGGATGGTTCTTCGAACAGGTTTATTCATATCAAAATAAGTTTATATGTATTCAGCACCTATCAAGGATAGAATCCCACAATTTTTTACCTGATATTATTCGTTATATTTGTTGTTGTATTCATCCAACTAATGAAATATTGGCCTCAAGAATTACTCAAAGATGGCTATTATTAAACTCCCTTATGTTTATAGCTCAGGTTATTTTGCTATTATATTTTATCATTGAATTAGAAGGAATCTGTGCTAAGTAATTGTAAACTGGCTCTATTTTATGATTGGTTATTTATGAGTGTTAATCCTGAATATGAAATAATGAATATTGGTTTTACTACCATTATTTTGTTCTTAGAACTTGTTAGAACCAGCTGCTTTAATTATGCAACATAACCTACGAATGCAGCCCTCCAATAGTGCTACCTTGGTTGAGTTTCTTTACCTGGTAATATTTACTTATTTTGGAACTACCTATTTGCATTTAATTTATAATTTTAAAATGAGTAGGATTTCACTATATCGACCAGTTCGTTCCACATTTTTATCACTATATATTTTTTTACCTGGTAGAATATTTGCTATGTATAGTTTTATGCAGATTCTGACCTAAGGTTTTCTTATTTTGGACTTAATTTTTGTCCATCCATTGCTTGACTGCCATCCACATAACATTTGTATCGTTTTCCATAGCTGGATCATATTCCATATTGATGGAATGTCTTATCTTAATCCTTTCACTTTTTAGGTTCATCTTAACTAATTTTTTAATATTTTACCCATATGCATTGTACATAATAATTAGCTTAGGAGTTCTTAATTCCTTTGACCCTATTATTCATTTTCTTTAAGATAACTTTAACATGTTTTTTATGAATTTAGAAAATTCAAAGAGTTTATTCAAATTATATTATTAACCTGAGGTTAATAAATTAAATTAATATTAGCTTTAGAAAAAATAGCATTAATTACTAGCCCGTAGAATTAGCTTCAAAAATAAATTTTTTAGCGTCATAAGTAATACTATTTTAAACGCAATTTTTTAATATTTAGTGATCAAAAATGCTCTTTTTTCTGATATACAGAAAAAATGTTTGGTAAAATATTTTTTACAAACCGATAAGAAAAACTAATTCACTTAAAGATAGAAGTTTGCAAAGTCGTAAGTTCGATATTTTTTATATTAACAAAACTTTGTTGGTATAATATTATTTCGATATTTATTCACTTTTTTATTTTATGAAATATTTTTCTAACGGTGAAATGATTTATGTTTAGTATATATATAATGCCAAATTGTGCCTCGCTTGGTAATTTAGGAAATATTTTTATCAGTTTTATGACGTTTTATTTGATTGGAGAGCAGAACGGTAGTAGTTTTAAATACTTATTATATGGCTGTGTTATATTATCAATACATCTTAAGGAACCGATTTTTTTCATGATATTTTTATTTTTTTAGGTATCAAAAAATTACCTTCCAGATGCGGCTAACAGCATAAAACAGTCCATATGTACAGCATTTAAACTTCTGCTTGATAAGAAGGTTGTTTCGTAAATTTTTCATGAATCTTTCACAAATTATTCAGGTCTGTAAAGCCAATATTGTCATCTCATTACCTTGACGTTAACCTTTCGAGAAAATTGGCGGAGGAATATCTTGAGTTTATCGAAGAAACACATAGTAACGAAAGTGGAATATATTCCAGTTCGGAAACCAAATCTCCCAACTTATCAACTCATCCTACAACAGAACCGGACTTCCTTAATATGGACAAGGTATCCCTTCCAAATTCTCAAACACCAAGTACTGATGATGATATTCAAGAAATTCACACAAAATTGTTTAATAACGCTATTGGTCCTGAAATAACGACAAATTTTGATCTTGACGTCATTTTACCAGCTGAAGCCAACCTTAATACCCTCTCCGAATATAGGGATCTTTCAGATGAAAACCTAAAAGAAGCCTTCTCGTCCCTTAAAACTGAAATGTATGTTACTTTACTTCTTTCATTTTACCTAAAGGCTATTAAAATCCCGTGTTGATATTACACAGTCAATCATTTATACCCTTGGATCTATGGTAAGAACCAATTTTGATATTCACAAAATTGCTTATTTTTTACCAAAATTTTTTTTTTGTTTGAATAATTCTCTTATGATTGGTTCTAATATAAATTAGCCTAATTTCAAACTGGAAATGGTTGATAATGTTGTTTCTTGTTTTTGTAATTGCTTTGTTTCTGATCTATCTTTTCCTTGCTTATCGAGTCTGGAAAAACTTGAGTGGGGGTTATTTCATGTTTAAATTAATGTTATTATTATAGTTCAAAACTTGGCGATAAATTTCCGGTTTACTCCTTATTTAAGTATGCTTAAAATTTCATTTTGTCACGTTTAGTGCTATTGTCAAATCAACTAAAGAAAAGCTCCAAAAATTGTTAAAGATAGTGTCCATCTGGCAAAACATGGACTCAAGGATTGGATACCATTTCTTATTTTTTTTGATAATTGACTGTCCAGATAAATTGTCAAATTATAAATATATATGTGAAAATCTTGATTGGGATTATTATTCTTCTATAATTCGAGACATGAAGGTAATTAAATTAAGTTCATACCAAAAAGAATAGATTTGTCTTGAGTTTGATAAACCTGCTCTACTCTATATGCTTCCTTTTCTACTGAAAAATTTTCATCACGTTAAATATTAAATGTTTTTTACTACGTTTAGGTTTTCTCTAAAAATTTTGAGTTTCTTTTTATTGCATCTAAAAGCTTAACCCCTTCGGAAGTTTTTCATTTATTTTTATTGTGATATAGATTTAGCTTAGCTTTATGATCAATGAAATTGCGTTGAAGAAGATAGAGATGGAAATACCTACTGAAAATGCAGGTGAATGGATAGGTTCTTGTCACTTATCAAAACTTGATCATTATAGGAAAAGTATCAGATATGCCTTATATTAACCAAAAATTCTTCTGGGAGCTGTTTTTTACTGGAAACCCAGATATTAAATCATTTTTAAAATCCCTTTCAAATATTAACCTAACCAAACACAATGAATTGTTATTTCAACTAAAAAATAATATCACTCGAATGATGTTTTATTGCTATTGCCAATAATTTATTTTTATCAGACCCTCTTCGGATATTATTTGGTCGCTAATAAATTTTGTTGACACTTCTGATCATCATCCAGACAGAATAAAGTCAATTGAGCGTTTTATTAAGCCATTCGATTATGTTATGGAAATTTTCATGTTTTGGATTAAACGAAAGGATTATAGGACTAGAATCTTTAATTCTATAAATAATATATTTCCAACATTGATAGGGTATTAAATATTTAATAATTTTGTATCAAAAAGTGACGAAGAGGCATCTGGGAAATTCTTAAGGATATTAAATACTCTACTGGATATAGTCAAGTCATGTGAAAAAATAGAACATAGTGTCATTGAATTTACTAAAGAAGAGCAGTTTACACGTATCATTGATAGGGTTGTATCAAAGTTTCGAAAGAATCAATTGTTTGTATCTAAGTAAGCATTTTTAGCCTAATTTAATCAAATAGATTCAACCATATATTTATTCAGGAGGAAGTATTAATTATGTAAATCAGTGATACACTGCCCATGATTCTTATTTGTATAATTCTATATTTAATGTAATCAGTACTTATGTAAAAATTACATTAAATGAATACCTAAATTCGCAAACTAGAATATTTTTTAAACAAACTCTTGTGACGACGATAATAAAGCTTCAAATCACATATCCCTTGATTATCTTTAACAATTCATGTAATACATATTTTCTATGAATTCAATTTATTCATGTTATTACTAATACCTAATAAGAAAATGCCTGGGATTTAATCAATCCATGGTTGGAAATTACGAATATAAATTAACAAATACATCTTTTATAAAAATTAATTGTATGAACATTATAAACCTTCATTATAAATGTGATACTGCCACGGGATAAATATCTTTCCATACTAACAGTAAAAAGTAGACATGAAAACACTATGAAATGCATGTACAAAAATATATGACAGCTGTAACAAAATCAACACAGATAAATTGACGAAATAAGAACATGTAGCTATCAATGCTAAATTAGTGCGTTTCATTATGAAGATGATGTTTAAGTGGCCTTAACATTTCTAACCAAAACTAAATTTAATAATTTTACTAAATTGTCGCTAAATCTTGTACTAATATAAAATTCCATATCGTGCCAACGGTGAAATAAGGGAACTAATTACTGCATGATATATATGAGCTGTTTAAACTACGTGCATCCTATTCTTGCGTAATTTTTAAATTAGTAATTCTCGTGAAGCACACGAAAATCTTTAGGCTCTCAGGTTAACAATGTCTAGTCCTATCCATCTCTTTGCGAATCTTGAAAAAACTTTAATTCATTTCAAAAATTATTATCCAGTAAATCCATTCAAAAAGAATGCATCTAACAAATTTTATGATAAAAATCAAACTTGAACGAAAAAAAGCAATTCAAGTAACTATATATTATAAACGGGATCAAGCGAGATAATGAGAGCAAAAACACTTAAAACGGCTGTGCCTCCGTTATTAAACGACAAAAACCAAAATCATACGATTATGGTGGTTCTTGAATCAATGGAGTCTCAAGTGGAGAACGAAATATTTGTCCTGAACTCCATATACGGCGATGACATGAAAGGTAAAAATCTGAACCGTTGTAAATTTAACAAGTCATTCAAACTGATCCAACTGAAATCGAATTTCGGCTCTGTGCAACCGATGTTTTTCAAGGATCTGAGATTGCAGGTAAATTTCCTTCGAAATTTGGTTTACATATACAGCAAGTGCTGTTATGTTAATAAAAATACCGTATGGGTATCCCAAATACCCGCCAGAGTGTGAAATTTTAGATTACGACAACGTTGAGCCTGAAATGATCAATCAGCTTTGTTTAGAAATTAAGATCAAAGTTTTTAACCTTTAAAATTTTCTTAACATAACAGGTTAATGAAATTTTAAACACTCCAATGATATTTGATATTGGTATTTTACTTCAGGATTGTCTTAACTCGAGTGTCTCTTCCTTGATAGAAAAGTACAACAAAACGGGTATTGGAAATACTGGAGATACTAATATTGATTTGGAAAACATCGAGGAATATCCTGACTCTCATCCGTTCACTTTGAAAGATTTTGAAAAATGGAAAGAATCATTTGAAGATGAACTAAAACGCCAGACGACCCAAGAAAGCAATACTTGCGCTAAACTCACAGGTATCAACATCTTATAATTTTGAATATAAAAAATAATTCAAAGAAAAAGAACATTTAAATCTTTAGAATTTTTTCCAATCTGGAATCTTTGAATGAAATTGAATTCATAGAAAATATATATTTAGCTTAAATGTCTAGACTTATTGCAAGATCACCGGGAGAGACTACATGAGGAAAACGAGTCAGAAGATATTTGTTTTAACATTCTTTCTAACAATGCTAAAAATTTAACAAAAGAGTTTAAATTTTGATGTGCATCGGATAAGCCCATTTAGATGCTATATGCCGTTCTCTACTATCATAGATTTCTAAACTGTGGCTCTTACCTAATATTTATTATCCAATGTTTGTTAGAACTATTTTTTGAGATATTAAAAAATATAAATTTCTCTGATAGGCATCAATTATAAAGGATAATCTTTTCAGTTTTAATGTACAATTTATGAGAATATGTAAGACAAAATATAAAATTCATTTAAACTTTCTCCCTGCAGTTTTTTTCAATGATATATTTTGCCACTTCATGATATATATACTTAAATGGGTAAACCACGTTTATCAACAGTACTGTAAATTAACTCATATAAGTCACTGGATTTGAAAAGGTTTTAAAAGTAACGTTCTAGAACAAAGGCCAATATTGGCAGCGTAACCCAATTACAAGGGTAGGTAATGGGGGTTGTTTTAGTGGGTGAAACTCCTACACTGCCTGTTAAGCGCCCTGGGAGGCTATGACTGGCGCCTAACCTGACGCGAAAGCGGGTTGGAGGTAAGTCTCATCTTACTGAACCGCCTCCGAAAACATAAGGAGCAGGTAAAGGTTTTTTCCTCCATAGGTAAGAAAAAAAAATTAACGTTCTTTCATCTTTGAAAAATTAGCATAACCTGTTAAAAGGAATCGCCCCATAAAGTAAGAAAGTTATTTCCAATTGTACCATGGTAAATACAAAAAATTTCAGAATTATACTAGCTAAGCTTCTATATTCCGTATCAAAGGCTGTCTGGAACGTTTTCATTCACATTAAAATATACCTCAATAAAACATTAATAAATTTTAAACGGACAATTAAGTTGATGTCGATCCTAATGTTATTGCTAGAAATTTAAAAATAACGAATAATAGAGAATTTACTGCATTTGAATATATAATTTTTATAGAAATATATATCAAAGTATGATCCTTATATAAATAGGTCTTAATTTCCGAAATATTTTCCTCATTATCAAAGCTAACTTCTTAGGATTCTTAGTAATACCCAAAAATATTACAGTTCCTATTTGCGGAACGAAATGTGTATATATTTTAACCATTAGAATGAGCCAAAAGTATTATAGCTTTGAGAACTAAGAAAAGATTTAGTTCACTTATAAAGTTACATCTATATTACTTAGAATTCTTAAGTATACTTTCAAAATTTCTATTCAATTATATGTTTTAACATTTGTTAAATTGTCCTTCCCTACTATACTTAATTCGGGAGCTAATTTATTATTTATGATGTCATGACTTTGATAAATTTGTTAGAACCTTGCATAAACTACCTAAAGCTTACATTAATTTTATAATACAAAATGGTATAAGATGTTCTTGATGTTAACCTTCATTGATCTTATCATCGCATGAATTGTATCGTATGGTCACTGTTCTCAGACCATCTGTTTTTACAACCAAAAAAAGTAGTATTCTCAAGTAGTAATGTTTTCTGAATTTTATATTTTTCATAATTTATTATGGATACAAAGAACAGCTACGTGTACCTCGGTTACATTTTGAAGAATCCTTCTGACGTGATATACTTTTTATAATTAATCTCAACTGATAAAAATCAAAATTTAAATGGATTTAATAGGAATAATATAAATTATTTTGGTATAATGGAGTTCCTCACAACCTGGACTAGCATGATAATTAAAGTGCTATGACATCTAGACACAAAGTCGGTTCTAAGATATATAGTGACTTTTATATTATTTAATGCTAGCTTAATTATTTTTAACTTTCGTTTATTAATTATAATAGATTATTATCATTCAGAATTCTTAGACTATGATTATTATTGTTCTGGTTTGTTAAAGTATTTTATTTACATGAAATATTCTGTTTTTTCCTAACTTCTTGTGATTTTTTGCTTTTTATGGGTCATAAAATAAAATTTTTATTTACCTATTCAATAAAGGTGCTGTGACAAGCGGAGTGTATTCATATCTGAATAAATGAAATTCTACATGTGAACTCTACTATATATCTGGTTAAGCATGAAAATGGAAATTTTATTTAAAATTATTATATTGTCACACCGTCATAACAGAATATATGAATAATTTATTCTATTAATCAATTGTTTAGCTCACTCTGTTTAGATAATAAGCAATAAGATTTTTTTATTTGATATAGTTCCTGATCATATGATTGAAAGGCCTGGAATCAGGCATTGGCCAAAAGACTTGGTAATATTAAAATGCATCCCGTAGCATCCAATTCTGCCATATCCCTATCGTTGCCCATTAATGAACTTAGGGATAGAGCGTATACTTCAAGTTACCTCATATTTAATAGTTTTATTTCTGATTTATTACTGAAACAAAGCGGGAAGGGCTGTACTCTTATACAAGGAATATTACTAAATGACAGTGTTTTTTGTAAAATATAAAAAATAAATTAAGAAAAGAACATTATATTTTAAAAAATATTCTTTTAAGCCACCTACCATGAACACTACAATTTTAATTTTACGTAAGATATCCTGTTTGGGAAATGTAGTTTCTGATTGTGCCTGCATAATCTGATGCCGTCCATGTCTACCGATGTTCCTTAATGTTGAAGGTAAGTTTAATACTTTGATCTATTTTCCTTCACTACTGAAGACAATATATGTCTGTATTAATTACATCGAAATAGAGTACTCCGACCGGTTTCTTTAAAAGGATTTTGAGGGTAGTCGCTAAGCAGTCGGAATTGCAGAAATTTAACGTTTTCTTGAAGTGATATTATTCCGAGACTTTTATTGTAGTTCGAGCCTGACAGCTTATGCTTCATTCTCGGCTTGCATTTTTCCTGTCAAAGTTTAATCATTTTCTTAATCTCAGTTCTTCTTTTATTTATTTGAATTTTATAAAATTACTAAATTGATTTTTTTTTATGTGAGAAAACTTTAGTGCGGGACTTGTGATGTGGACTTACAGGCTGATTGACTATGGTTGAAAGATAATATTTCCCATGCTGAGAAGCTTGATTTACTTTTATTTGAAAAATACTTAAAATAATCGTTGCTATTTATCGTGTGAACCCTGTAGAGGGTTAAAATTAAACTTTTTGTAGTGTTTATTGCCACAAAAATTCGAGTCACTGGTTTGATTACAAACCATCAGACCTTAATCAGTCAATCGATTTTATAGTTACTGGGTTTTCTAGTATTACAAACGGCGTATCATACATACAAAGATTCTCTACCTGATCGATCATGATATTAAAGTGATTTTCTAATCACTTGTAAGAATAATATCAATTTTTTACATATATTGTGTAGTAATATTTGAAAATGAATTCTTAACTTCTAAAAATTTCAAGTATCGGGCTCAAGTGCAAAACATTTTTCACTTTTATTTATCAATTTTTTACAATTATAAATGATTTAATTATAATTTTGTTAGGTAGGCAATATTTTGAGACAATAAAGGCAAGGAATGAAGAATATGTGGACGAATTGGGTTTTAAAATTAATTACCCTAATATTTTTTCAAGAAATTGACGAGTCATTATATTCTAATTAAGAAGAGTAGTTATAGTTTGTAATTAGACATACACAAAAATAAAATTACTTAGTTTTATCTTCTAAATACGCCTGCCATTGTTGTAATCTTTTATCCCTTTCCTCCTCAGTCTCCAATACTTCATATTTCGTTACACCATCCCAAATATTAGAAATAAGTTGTCTGCCGGCATAAAAACGTCCGTTCATCGTTTCAACACATTTGGAAGCAGCTTCTTCAGTTGTAAAAAGAACTGAACAAACTCCTTCCTGGTTTCTCTTTTTCTTTTTAGCAAGATTTAAAATAATAACATACATCAAATACTAATACTTTCTTTACATCACCAAAATTTTGACATTCTTCCTTAATTACCTCTTTATAATTGTGAATGGCAGCGGGATCATCCTTTAATAACGTTTAGAAGAAATATAAGAATCTTAAAAACTGATCACTTATAAAAGAATTTATTTATAAGTATTATACAGAAACCTTGAAGATTTGTTTGTTTTGTTGGAATGAAGTTACACACAAGTATATCTATTTTTTGTTCTACAATTAAGTTCAAACATTATTTAAGCATTAAAATCTGAATACTTAAACATTTTAATTTTTAATGAAATTTATGGAATAATAAATCAGATACAGATGCTCATTATAATGAATATCATCTAAAAACTTGTCTGCATGAACTGTTGAAATCATACCAGTCTCTTATGATTTAAAAAATCCTTCAAAAGCATTATAAAGATGAATCCAAAAAAATATAAAATATCCGGAAATAGATTGATGTAAAAAAATGATTTAATGTTCATACAGATTTCATGATTTCAATTTCCATATGATATGACAGATATATCTATACAAGTTAATATCCATGCTTGAAATAAAAGTTGTCAATAAAATAAATAAAATTCCCTTAAACATTAACATTAAATCGGAATTGCTAAATGCAATTATTATAGATATCCATTTAAGAAGAGATTTATTAAGAATATTTCTGCAATGGAACATATTTTTGGATTAAATTGTTATGCATCAACCTTATATTTATCAATACAATATTTTTATTTTTTCTACAAATCAATTTTGTCAAATAACCGAGAATCTAGGAGCACAAAGAATTTGAATAAGTATCTTGTAATTAAAAAAAATCTGTATAATCCAATCGTGAGTTATAGCATATTCAACCAACAATTACTTATAATAAAAACTTTTCGAGTTTTTAACAAAAACGAAATATCATTAAACTAAATATTGAAAAGTAGCTTTCATATATATTACTAAAATGGCAGAACAAGTCGTAAATATAACTAAAAAGCAGTGTTTACAACTTTGGATAAACAAATATCTGAAAAAGAGTTTTAGTTACGACTACATTTTTGACACAAATGACGACACTTGAACGCATTTGATAACATCCAGGTACATGCTGGATAAATGTGGTTATCATGTACTGTATAATAATTCAATTTTGTTGGTACCACTTTGATCAAAAATGTTGTAATGTCATTCTTTTTTAACTAAACCATTTTCCTTCAGTAAATATAAAAAAAGTAAATTATTCATGTATTCAGTGCTATAATTCACCCATTTTTTCCTTTCGAACTCTAAAATAACGCTGTGCACAATCATGAAATATTTCGGTGTTCTTAAGCGGAGGAGGGTACAAAACTTTAAATAAAATTATAACTGAGGAAAAAATAAGACTTTATTGTTCTTTTCTAAACGCTGCTTTTAACGAAATGATTAAATTATTAACTGCCCTAATTTAACTATAAAAAACTTAAATATGCAACAAAATGTAGTTTCAAATTTCAATCACATATCCAGAACAAACAATGATCGTTTTCAAGAATTTTACGCCGTTTAAAATAGAACTTATCATTCTTGATTAAGTGACGCGCGCTTACTTCAAATTCTTTAATATCAAACATATTACGAATCACTGCTACTCTTAAATTGGCAGCGGATCTGAATTCAGGATGCTCATTCCAATCTAGTAACCTAAAAAATGTTAGGATCACAAATCATATAAAATACGTATCCTGACCTTTATTATTCTTCCTCCTTTTTCTATTTCGCTTTTTAAGCTTTTGGTTGTATTCACCTTTCATAGTAAATACAGCCTAAGAGTGATTTTAGACAGTAGCGTTAATATTGCTTTTTCAGCTTTGACTTCATACCCCCTTAATTCATAACCATTTAAAAGTTCAAAAGCTAAAACACAGGATTCAGGCTATAAATCAATGTATAAAAATAGTTTTTTCAACCTTTAAATAACAGCAAAGACCATCGCCTTTCATTTTTCCTTCAGAATCTCTATAAAGCTTGATTTTCAACGTTTCTAAACAATTTTGACAAAAGTGATACAGCATCACTTTTGTCAGGATCTTCCATTATTATTCCATATTTTGTCATCATATCAATAAATTCCTCATCAGTAATATCCAATGGTAGACCTAAACAAACCGATAAGTCATAGATTTGTCTGGAATTATCCACTACTCCAAAAGTGATTTTAGAATATTACAACTTAATAAACGTATATGAAACTATTAAAATAATTAAATAAATTTTTTTAAATATCAGTCTTAACAAGCACAAAATTTTTTGTAATAGAATGTAATTTAAACATTGTAAATGGACAAATTAAGCCAAGTGAAAATTAAAGAGATTACAAACAGAGATAATCAAAGGCCATCACCAGCCTAATAAAAAACTTCCTATTATAGGAAAAGAATTAATTTATTTAGTCTTAGAACTGCATGAAATGATTTGATGTACCTAAACATTTTGACTGTAAATCTAGTTTTCATAAACATTTCTCTTATATTGAATTTTTTATGCTAAAAAATGTGTACAATAAAGAGATAAATTGACTTTAACAATCGAAAATTCAGATTTAAATTCTTGTTTAAAAAAATTGCCTTTTAATCATAAAATAGCTAATATTTAGTCCTCAAATTTTCAATAGTACTTGAGCAACAATATCTTCCAAATTTTAAGTATTCATACCAAAATAATTCATGTAATATAAGAAAAGACAATTATTGGTTAAGTGTGGCTTAACATTTAAACAATTTCTGGTTCATTACGTCATTTGAATTCCATACAATACAGTTAAACTCTAATTATCTATATAATTATAAACCTAGCATCTTCATACAAAATGCATAAGCTTAGCTTAGTCAAAAATATTCATTAAGAAAACTGGAATACTTTTTTTTCTTAGCTATGGAGGAAAAAACCTTTACCTGCTCCTTATGTATTCGGAGGCGGTTCAGCAAGATAAGAAAACTGAAATACTTTGACCTCCTCAGAAGCTTACTACATAAAAAAAGGGTTATTCAAAAATGGCTTGTTGCATTGTCATCAAATGTTAAATTTACATATTTATCTGGAAGCATAAGAATATTATATTAATCTCATATAGACCACGATCAAAAATTCTAAGCACAACTGTTGTACCCATTCAATGATATGTTGTTCTTTCACACAGTATCTTCAAACTAAAACCCTGAATACTTCAATTTATATGGGTAGACACACCGCTAATATTATAAGTCAAAACAAATGCTCAAGAAATTTAAGCGTGAGATTTAACCGTCCTAACAAGCTACTCAAGGCCTATTGCATGATATTCTTCGAATATTATTGATGAAAAACAATGTTAAAATACTTTGAATAAGCTAGGATTCTAAAATTAAACTGAATTAGGCAAATAAAAGCTCATCTGTCATAGCACTTGCAATGGATTTATTAAACTTGACATAATTATTAATTTTAAATATTTAGAAAAAATCCATTTAGATTGGCACAAATATATTTCCAAATGATGTAACCAGTAAGCTTTATAATATATACGATGATGATATCGTTTTTATTTTATTTTAAAAATGGTTAAACATATCGTTTAAGAAATTTATAAAATATAGGCCTTATCACATCTTAAACCAGGAAATGAGGTCAATAAAAGCATAATTAAATTCTCGACCGTTTATACGTCCCCAAATAACTGAGTTTATCATGATAACGCGTTAAAATAGTTTAAGTCTCTTTATGGAATGACAAACAAAAGAGGATGACTTCTTTTCAGGGGTCGGCAAAGTGGTCGATAGTCTCCTCAAATAATTTTTCAATTATAAAAGTATTCATAAAAAAGGATCATCTTTACTTTTTATTTTGCAATCGCTCGCAGTATCTTTATTTCTCCATGTAGACCTACATGTACCTGTTCACAGTGGCATCAGTTTTCCTCGTTGCCATCATGCACTAACAAAACGTTGTCGCCGGC
>LDMZ01044759.1:0-13798 GCA_001455285.1 Sphaeromyxa zaharoni
ATCTATCAGAATGAATTGGAAAAGACACCGTATCAAGATCGAGTGATTCTAAAGTTTTGGCATGTTTGAAATTTTGATATTTACCTTGGTACGCGACTTTATGCCCACCCTGTATTATCAGTTAAATACATTGTCTATTCTAGTATTTCTTAAAGTACATAAACTTTCATTGGGTGTTACTCTCGTCACTATTAATTTTCTTGTTTTCACTTATGAAGAAAATTGTTGATAAATAAATATTACCTCGATGAAGGTGATAAATTAGGGATAAAAATGAAAATACAATCACTCCAAAAATTACCGTTCATATTCCGAGCCTTTAGTAGAGTATTTCATGATTTGTTCTGTGTGATGGAATGGGGTGAAATATTGTTTCGAATTTGGTTGAAATATGCCAAAGAGCAAGTATTTATAAGTTAATAAAATAGGGATGATTTAGAAGTTTCAATGATAGCAAAGTAACTTAAACATAATAATACTTTTTTACATATTAGCGTTCGCTTTATGATACCTACGATATGAAACGCAGTTAAAGAACATATATCAGATTCTTGTGCTAGTTTGAAGGCATAACCATCATATAAAACCCAGATTGTATTGTAACGAATATATCCCAATTGGATTGAAAAAACTTTGACATGGATCCATTTAACAATCTGTAGTACTGTACGTTTCAAACAAAAGTATTTTCTCAAGTTTAGCGTTAGTGACAATCCTAGAGTAACGATTAGGATTAAAAAAATAATTCTTTTTCGAAAAACAAGCCATTGATCTCTCATTAAAGATGGAAAAACCGTTTCTGATTGATCCATCAAAGTTTTCGAATGGGGTGCTTCAGCTTTCAGATTATTTAACTGTTTTTATTAACTCTTAAACAAAAAGAAGTGATTTATGAAGTGCGTTAAGTAAGCTCGTATGGTACATAACACGTTATAAAGGCATACATTCCACAACTTTCCTTTTATGTTGGTATTGTACTATTCATCAATTAACATAGATTCATTTAAAAAATTCATTACAGTAAAAAATTGATCCTATGTCAGAAGTATAACCTACCGTGATATGATTACATGTTCTAGTTCAAAATATATCGACTGAGATAATTACCTAAAACAATCTTAAAAAAATAAAAATTGAGTAACAACAACAAATACATGTGTAGTGCGTTAATATATAGCTTATTATTTAAATCTACTATATTTTTTGCATTTGAGATGGATAAAAAACCCTTCCAACACCATATG
The DNA here is from genome assembly GCA_001455285.1 of Sphaeromyxa zaharoni. Taxonomy (NCBI): domain Eukaryota; kingdom Metazoa; phylum Cnidaria; class Myxozoa; order Bivalvulida; family Sphaeromyxidae; genus Sphaeromyxa; species Sphaeromyxa zaharoni. Next base: position 1,245 of record LDMZ01044759.1, read on the forward strand.
TACTAGATAAATGATTTTAAGAGACGGTACTTACAAACAAACCACCATCGCTTTGAGGTAAGTGCCGACCAAGATAGCAATTTAATGTGTTAAAACCCCTAACTCGATTCATCTGTCAGTGCAGCAGTGCCCGTTTCAGGTCTACGTTCTCTGATTTATCTCCATAATAATAAGTTATTTTTTGGATCTAGCTCACGAAATATGATGACAAATACATATTCTATTTCACATGTTAAACAGGATACTAGATCTAATAGCTGGTATTTCTATTTATAGCATAAATTTTTCAATAAAAAAACGTTCAACTAGGATTACAAGAAACACAACATTAAAAGAAAAATATATATTAAAATTTGGAATCACGCTAACACAACAAAAATCCAACAGATTCATCCGTTTCGATCCCAACTTCTTCCTAAAAACAATAAAGGAAGCAATAATATGTGTACAATAAAATCACTTTTAGATTTATTATAATTTTCAAGTATATTATTCATGATATCCTGTGCCTAAAATTTAATCCAAAATATAAAAATATGGAAACAGTTCGACGTCGAGTAGTTAAAGCCTTTTTGGCTTTTTCATATTTTGATTTAATCTTTAGTATAAAAGTATATATCATATTATACTTCATTTTTTTCCTCTTTACTCATTGAGGTGGGATCTACGAAGTTGATAATGAAAATATGTCCGAACTTGTTTCAATCGTTGTTAACAGATCAGTCATGTTTTTATTCTTTTCAAGGATTTTTATTCAAACAAAAATCTCTAATACTTCATGTTGCAGGATAGATATTCTATCAATAATTTCTTTCTTTGTTAACTGCTTCGAATATTTAGAAAGTGCTAAACTCAATAAGATCGTACTATAATTGAATCAACCTTCATTCTGCAATTTCTGTTCAGCCTTAAACTTTGATACGGACGCTTCCATTGATTCAATCTTAGCATTCATATCCTCCACCTCAAGTTGACTTAATGTAGCATCTTCCTAATGTGATTACAAGTTATAAATGCAGATAAGAACATATCAATTAGGTCGAATCTCTGACATAACTAATAAAAAACTGTTTATATTTAGAAAGCATGACTATAAATTTAACTTACTACAACTATTTCTTCGAAAGATAAATCATAGGGTTTCATGATTATATAAAACAAGCCAAAAAGATTTTATACAATTTCAAATACAACGGACTACAAGTTATTTGCTTAGTTCAAATTAAAAACTTATTGTCTTGAAGCAAACTGTATTGGGTTCGGAATCTAATAAAAAATACGAAAAATTTTCATCTATCTGATATATATATACCACACTTAAACATAACAATTTTATATTTTTCTACTAGATGCTTTTCCTAGCTATATAAACTCCTTAAAACATACGAAATAACTTCAATAAAATGATTTTATTGAAAAATATCCAAAATGACTAGCTTAGAAGAAATTTCTGTATAACAGTTTTTTACAGTTACAAACCTATATAAATAATTTGCCAAGGTTAATCGTAGAATCTTAAATATTTATTAACTTATATAAACTCTCCAGGATTGTACATCAAAAGTTCAAGAAGAATTCTACTCCAGTGAAATTAACCACGAAGGTCAAACATGCTGTCAAACACTCTCTATTATGTTAAGATATTTTCGTTGCTAGCAAAATTTTTTTCCATATATCTTGTATTTTAACAAAAGCGCCTCAAAAAAATTTATTACATATTTAATTAAAAGGTGTAGTGGCAAATAAAAGACTGCTATTTATACAATAGTATAATTACAAAATTTCTGTATAGAAGCGAATGGAATTAATGACCCATGTTTTGTAATTATTTATTCAAAATTCAAGCGATACAAAAAAATAAAAACAAAAAAGGGTTCCTACTACTACAGTGACGATAACATTAAAAATGGCACAATAAAGTCTAAACATGTTAACATACGGTTGTATCATGGGGGAGGCGATTTACACAATATTATTTACATTCAGAAAATAACCTTTATTTTTCTTAGCTATGGAGGCAAAAACCATTACCTGCTCCTTATGCTTTTGGAGGCGGTTCAGTAAGATGGGACTTACCTCCAGCCCGCATTTGCGTCAGGTTAGGCGCCAGCCAGAGCTCCCGGCAAGCAGTGTAGGATTTTCACCTACTAAAACAACCCCCATTATCTACCCTTATACTAGGGCTACGCTACCTTATCAGTTCTTCGTCCTTTTCAGAAAATAACTGAATACTGTGGATGAATTAAGTCAGTCTAAAACTCATCTTGCATTGTTTTAATATTAAATCTTGTAAAATTGTTCCTTATTATTTATTTTCTAAGCCAAAACTATGAGTTTCCAATGTATACCATACTTACGTGGTCATCATAAATTCTGATTCACCTAACACACGTAGAAAAGTGATATTGACTTGAGCTTCCCTCAGCTATCTGGGTCTAAGTACATTATAATATATCCACATGAAATCAAAACATATTTATAATAATGAAGGTAAGAGATGGTGGGAGCATAATCGTCAGGAGAAAATATCAAGACGAATCTAATAAAGGAAGAGAGACGCACTAAATATTAAAAAAGTCATTAACTTAACACAGAAAAACGTCATTAACAAATTATTTAAGGAAAAAAAGATCTGTTAGTCGTAATAGAATAGTACATGAAGCAATTTCCGATATAACACTATATTTAAAAAAGTAAATTAAAATTGATCTCTTTTTAAAAATATAATTTATACGGTAACCAACCAATAAAACGGATTACACCGCATTTAGCAGAAAAGATCAGGTGGAACTTACTTACCACTAAAAAAGTTTTTAAACCAAATCTATTAAGAGTTGGATAATATAAGTGCGAAAAAAATATAATAGGGTTCATGATTTTCCACAGCACCTTCAGAATTAATCACCATGTACCGTATTTTATTAGCCATTAAAGCACTCAACTATTAATTTACGCAAGATAATTGAGTCTGTAAGCGGTGAGTAAATTTTTTATGGCCATTTCCGATATATAACAGAAATTAAGGGTAATCAAAACCTAGCTCTATATATTTATATACGAAAACGACAGCATTAGGTGTCTTTATATAATTTTTGATGGTCCAACATCATTATAAATATATTAACATCAATTTGACAATATGATTCAAAATATCATGTTAATTTTTGCAATATTTGATTTATATATATATATAATTTTTGTTGTTTTATTCAGAAATCTCGTATAGAATGAAGTTGTATTAAAATATTCTTCCAGATCTCTGCTTTTTATCAAAATATCTATAAAAAAACATTTTTTTCAAAATATTCCATACACTAATTTTTTACGAAAAAAGGTTCCTACAAAAAAATAACATAAAACTTTAAATCTTTTAATTTTTTATATAAAATATTTATTGGTTTAAAAATTATAAACAGAATTCCGGTTAAATACTGAATTTAAAACAAAATTTTTATCACAAGCATATAAATTTCACTTTTTAAAGATCCCTGTTAATTTCATACCCAGATGATGAATCAACACCTTAGTTTTGTGGAAATTAATCCCAGTTTATTTTAATTTATGGAGTATATATTCTAGTATTTTAAGAACAAAAATGATATTTTTTCTTTTAGCTAGTTATCCTGTGCTTTTATTTCAAATGTAAAAATTAAATTAATGAGCAGAAGACAGAAATTACCGGATTTATAATTTTAAATCCTAATCTATTTGATCTAAAATTTTTAAAACGAAATATTTATTCAAAAAATAATTAAAAATCAATTTTTTAAATTTTCTCATTTATATAGATATAATTATTTTTGAAAATATTTCCAGATTAAAATGTTTGATAGGATGTAATATTATATAGTTTTTTCTAACACGTAAAACATTATGGATTTTCTTGATACATCTGGATTCTATCCGAAAATCTTTAATTGTTACATGAATACTTTTTAATGAGGAAAAAGGAGTAAATAATTATGATGAAAATAATCTAATAACCTGAAATGGTTGAGAAAAACTGCTATGACATTTATATTTAACCTAAACAACTTTATATAAGCCCATCAGAAACGTTTCGTCAACCTTTTAACTATCGAAAGGCTGTAATCTAACAAAAATAAAGAATAAAAAGAAGTAATGTTATATAATCAAATAAAAAAGATTGTTCACGAAAATGTGGCGATAAATATTAACGTTAGAAACAAAATTTCTACGTATATGCAGTCAGGATATTGCCTATATTGATGTTTAAAGCGAGTAAATCTTCTGATGCACTTATGAAACCATCGCAATATCCAAAAAAAATTCAACGAGATACGGAAAAACTAACGTAAATTTTGAACTTATTAAAAAAACATACGAAGAAGCAATCAAATATTACATGTCACGTACATCAACCGTCATTTTGTTCCAGTATTCTGGAATGTTTGCAGGTTTGGATGCCGGTTTAATTAAAGAAACTGGTTGACAACGGACTTATTGAAGCCACATTTAAATAGCAGAGAAATATATTTATTTGTCAAAATAAATGTAAATCTATCGCTTTTTCAGACAAGAAATTACCTGAACGATCACATAAACTTTCTGTTTCCCATAGGTCTTTTCGATAACTTTTTTTTCTTCAGCAAGATTTTCCAGCTCTTTTACAATAGCCTACAGAAGTAAGTCCAAAACACAAAGAAACCACTGTTTTCCCATGTTCCTTCTGTAAATTGTTAAAAATATCGTCTAATCGATTTCACAAACGACAACAATTAAAAACTTGAACTATAAGGTCTATTTGTCGTTTTTAAATAATTGTAAACGGCCGTTTTGGCTACAATGAATATTTAAAGAGTCCGTTTTATAATACCATCGGAGGATTTCTTCCCGGTCATATGACTCGATACAATCAATTCAAAAACAGCGGTTTCTAGCGGAGACTTTCGCATGCGTAGATACATGGATCGAAGACCAAGAATTCTTGATGGAGAGCCTGAAGATACATCCATTTTTCGCTCCGAAAAAATGGAGTTTTGCCAGCTTGTTGTTCCTAATGAAGTTGCTTACGAAATTATAAGAGCTATTGGAGAGCTGGTAAGATTTTTTTTGCCATTTTTTAATATTTCGGTTATAGGGCGTTGTACAGTTTATCGATGTAGATTATGGCTTTTAACGATATATTAATAATAATAGAAAAATGAGGAAGTCTTACCTTTTAAGAAAAAATTTACTTCAAATATCGTTTGGTGTGATGAGTTGGAAAGTAAGATTAAGTTCTGTGAAGGAGAACTAAACAAAGAAAATATTTCTTTTATAAATAATGGTATTGGAGAGATACAGGCACCAGAGAAACAGCAATTTAGTGAACTTGAGGTATATCTTTCACCTATAACCCTTAGTGTGTACTAGGAACAAATAACAACAAATATTAAACAGTTACAGGAACACAACGAGAAGTTAAAAAATTTAAAGAATCGATATTCTGAATTGTATGAAACATTTGAAATGTTACGATATACACCAATTATACTACCACCTGGTTCTGAGCTTGCACAAACCGCTGCAATGGAGGGTGAACGTACGCTTAGGTTCATCACAGGAGTCATCGTTGCCGAAAAGTACAAAAATTTTGAGCGATTCCTCTGGCAAATCACTAAAGGGAATATTTTCATAAAATCGGCTCCTATTGAGAGGGATCCCAACTTTAACTTCCCCATTGAGGACGAAGCAGCGAAATATGCCTTTGTTGTTTTGTTCCAGGGGGATCAGCTTGCCACCAAGGTTAAGAAAACCTGTGAGGCCTTTAAAGCTAATATTCATCAGTATATTGATAATGCAGAAGATGTCGAAAATGTCAAAAAACAAATTACCACTAGCATGTACGAGATCAACACTGTCTGAATTGTTAAAAATGATTGATTAATTTCATAAGGTTATAAATCAGACTACTGAACATCGCCGGGCTCTCTACTGCAACGTCAGTAAGAGTATTATCGAGTGGAGGGTTAGAGTAGTTAAAATGAAGGCAATATTTTTTAACCTAAACAAACTTCACAATGACCCCGGGGCCAGAAATCTTATAGCTGAGTGTTGGGTTCCTTCCGTCCATCGTAATGCTCTCATAAGATGCCTTAACATTGCCCATGTTTGTTCTTGATTGTGCTCGTTATTTTTTTCAGAGACAGTCTGGTTTTGACTATGCTCCAGTTCTAAATTTCCATGACACCAAAGCCACCCCTCCTTCCTATTACCAACTTAACAAATTCACCCGAGCCTTTCAAAATCTTGTTGATTCATACGGGGTCTCGTGTTATCAGGAGGTAAACCCCGGTAATAGGTTCTATTTGGACTACTAATATTATCAGGGCTCTATTTAATTGTTACCTTCCCATTCTTGTTCGGAGTGATGTTTGGTGATTTCGGCCATGGAATCATTCTTACTGCAGTAGCTGCTTTCCTCTGTATAAGAGAAAAGGCACTCTATAAGATTCGTAACGATGAAGTGATGCTTATTCAATTTAAAAATTAATTTAATAGATGTTTGGAATGATATATGGAGGTCGTTACATCATTCTCCTGATGGGGATATATTCAATATACTGTGGAATAGTTTATAACGATATATTTTCAATCTCTACGAAAGTTTTTCCTTCAGGGTGGAATTTACTAACAGCCACGTCTACTCCCTCGTCTCAATGCTTTGATTTTCAGTATCATTCCTTTTAGTTATGATCAAGTTGAACAAATTATTACGGAAGGTAAGGGTGCTCAATTAGTTACATTGCCTCCTCTTTCCTTCGCTAAGGATTCCCCTTATGCATATGGAATTGACCCGGTACACGTTTTAAAAGTTTTTGCGTTACCTGTAGATTTGGCAACACGCTGCTAACAAGGTATCGTTTCTAAATTCATACAAAATGAAGCTTTCAATCGTTTTTGCTATCTTCCACATGTCTTTTGGAATCATCTTAGGATCTTTCAATAAATTGTATCGATATATCTCCCACTTTACTAATGTAACTAGCCACCACAAAGACTACATTGGACTCGTTTTTGAGCTGATTCCAAAAGTTGGTATGTCTTAACGATTACTTATTTTTTGTAGCTAATATTCTTCTGGGCCTTTTTTGGGTACTTATGTTTTTTAATCATCTACAAATGGCTTGCCTTCAGTGCTGCTGATGCAAATGTAAGCTCTTTAAAACAATTTCTTACATCTTGCAGCCACCTAGTATATTAATCACTCTTCTTAACATGGTTATTTCGATCGGTTCTCCTATCGAGCCAGAAAACCAATTCTTCCACAACCAGGTTATTGATATGATCATCTTTTACGTTTTTACTAGAAAATTGTTGAAGTTATACTTGTAGTACTTGCTATCGTATCAGTTCCCGTAATGCTACTTGTCAAACCCTTATACCTTTTGTTCAAACATAAGAAAATAGAAAGGAAGGTACTTGTTACTCAACGTATCATTTTAAATTTGTTTTTATTAAAACTTTCTACAATGATTTTGGTTATATAATCTAGATCAGTTTTTGGTGTGAAAATTCAAATTTATCAATTATAAATAAATTTTTTATTATATTGTTTATTTCATTTTGTATAGCGCTTATACGATCACAACATAAGTATTTCACATTTGCACGATGACCTCCATGTACCAGTACATTCTCCCCACTATGAAGAGATTTCCATGACCAGTCCAACCAGCGAATCCTTTAATACACCTTCAAAGTTTGACTTTGGAGAGACGTTCATCCTGCAAACTATCCATACCGTTGAGTTTGTATTAGGGTGTATATCCAATACTGCATCATATCTTCGTCTTTGGGCTCTCAGTCTTGCTCACGCACGTTTTAGTACTCCTTATGTTGCTTAATTTTATAGAGCTCTCAGAGGTGTTGTGGTCAATGGTCCTGCACAATGGTTTGGCTCAGACTACGGAACTCTATGGCTCTATAATCATTTTTGCACTTTATTTCGCTTTCTCAGTCCTCACTTTTAGTATTTTAGTTGTGATGGAAGGGCTCTCCGCGTTTTTACACTCCCTGCGTCTCCACTGGGTGGAATTCCAAAGCAAATTCTTTGAAGGTGATGGATTACCTTTTATTCCTTTTAACCTGAAAGAGATCATAGACAACCAATTGGAGTAGAAAATTATAGTTAGATTATTTTTAGATGCTATTAGTTTTTTATTATTATTATTTATTCAGCGTTTTGTTCAGTTGTGTTGCTACCAGGGTCGACGGATAAGCTTTCGTCAATTTCTGGTAAGGAACTGTGACTCTTTGCTACCGGAACGTCTTTTGGAATTATCTATAAACATTATATTTTGCACTGCAGTTAACCTTCGGAATAGACTTCATTCTTGTGGATTGATCTCTATATTTATGATGATCGATGGGATCAACTATCTTTGAATAGTTTTTCAAACCTTCAAGAAACTTTTTCAAGGTCTAAATACTTTATGGTATTGTTCGATTGAGTTTAAACCTTTGGTGCAGATTTCGATGTGACAAAATTTATGATCCACTTTGGCAACTTTCCACGTGGATTTATATTCGCCACTATGTACAACTTAACTTTTTTGTCCCCGAGCTTCTCGGCATAGTATCCTGATATTTTTGTAATTCCTCTCACATATTTTTTTGAAACAGGAAAATCCTGATGAATTACACTGCAAATAGGGAATGATCATACGTCACTCTCTGAGGAAGTTGAATAAATCGCCCAATAATTATCAGTCATTCTCCAGTATCTTGCGGTAACGAAGTCACGGTTCGATAGGGGAGCTGGAAACCTAACTGATGGTATATCAAACTAACTATCATAAATATAGTAACCCCCGTAATAACTAACATCTCCTTTGTCATCAATATTACTTATAAGTGCAGGGTTTAGGATGTTATTATCCCATTTGTTCCTGTAATCGTCGTCCATGATAAAATTGAATATTAGCTCTAGTTCATGCCCTTCTACAATTATCTCCCCCTGTGCACATATATTAAGGTTGTAAATTAAACCTTTAACGTATATATACCATTTTCAGGTAGAGGGAGGGTATAAAGAGACATTACTTTGCTACTTAATTTTACATTCCAATTTAGGTTTGAAAATAAAAGCTCTTTTAGCTTCTCAAATAATTTTTGCTCGTCATCCATTCTAATTAAGCACCAGAAATTCTTTGAATTCCACAATAATACCCTTTAGGTAGCTTTAGAAAATTAAAAATTTGTCTCCTACCTTAAACAGAGCTAATCCAAGGAACAAGATTATGAAAATTATATTATCAGTATGTAATCTTATTATTTTTTGTAATTAAAAAAATAAAATATTTTAAAATAATCATATGTGATTTATATTTATAAAAACCCAATCTAATTGTTAATTCTAATAAAATTTCGATGTTTTTTTATAAATTATGGGATAAAATACTAAAACTTAATATTTTATTTCATTTAGAGTATATGATGAACATTTCAAAATAAATTCCATATTTCATTGGTCACCTGCAATATTTTTTACCCAAAATCTGTTTCTTTAAAGCACTGTATTCATAAAAATAAAACTTCTTAAGTAAAATATATACAAAATCTTATTCCATACAGCTAGAGGCATTTTATTAGTATTAATCTAACCATTTATAAGTTAAGTACTACATATTTCATTAACAAAAAAAATAATATTGTTAGTTAAGTGGTATAACATTTTAAATGTAAATATTTTGTCAAAAATTCGTTTGATGCACATATATGATTAAAAAATTTTGTATAACTAAGGTCAATTAAAATAAAATATCAGATTACGAGGCTTGGGTTAATCATGATTATTTAATTAATCTATTTTAAAAAATAATCCGTGAAAAATCGTTAATGCGTATAATAGATTACACCTACCTAATGGGGTATTCGCCATGAGGTGAAGTATTTCTAAATATTTCTATGAATAAACACGTTGATTCTAATGGTCCTAAACCGTGTTGGGTGATGATTTTCCCGTTGTTCCGGGACGATACCTTACGGAGCGTGATAACTCCGGCTTGTATTCTCTCGAGTTTATTTAAACATTAGATTGGTATTTTTGCTATATCTCCGCATATATAAATATTTACCTAACATGCCTATTTAACTTCAAAATGACAATAATAACCTTAGGAAAAAAATAATAAGGGAATATGAATTTTAAATTTTTTAGCGTTAAGCTAAGTTTCCAGCATTTTTGCTATTCTTTAGTCTTATTCACAACAGCCGGTAAACTGACTTAATATAATTTTTCAAAATTTATGAATTCATTCTTAAAGAAGCATCATATTTTCTGATTATACCATATATATACATACACGTTGTTAAAAACCATCCAAGAATCGAATCACGTTACTTGCAAGATTGGAATTGATTTCAGAATTAAAAGCTATACTTTAAAATCATGATAATAAATATATAAAGTAAAGTTTCTGCTAAAAAAAGCAAATAGCATTTTTTATTTTGATTGGGCATGGTTCTGTTGGATAACGGTCTTTCCTATGCAGAGGGCAATACGTGTTTCATTGCATACTCGTTCCTCACTTGATGGGAATATGAGGCTGAACCTGAAACAATTCTTATCTACGATTTTGGAGGGATATGTGATAGTGATAAGGGAATACATGGGATCCTGACTTAATAAATGATTAAAAATATTTCAAATTTTGAACACTGCTATTATAGGATATAATAACATTTTTTATAGTTTTTTAAAATTATTTTCCATCAAAATCAACCGAAGTAACACTTAACTGTAAAATACTAGGACATGTATTTCTAACAGTACAAAATATTTTAAATGCCTAGATATTTTGAGATTCTTGATTAGCATACTGTGACTGTAAAGTTATAGATCCAAGCTATCTAACCGTTTTTGTTATAGTATCTTTCAGGAGTATTCGATTGTAATACGTAAAATTCTAATAAAATATACCCTATACAATTTGTTGTTTTAAAAACAAAATTATATAAAAGCATAAATTAAACCTGTTTCAAAAGTAATATTGTCAAGAGCTTAAAGCAGTTTTTCTGACCTAGAGTATATAGTTATACCTCTTTAATCCCCTTGGTTAGGGTTCAGAATAAGAGAATCAAGGTGATGGTTTGAACATGTTAAGTTTAAAAATATAACTGTCTTATTAATAATGACAAGTATGTACCTGGCTTAAAATTTAAAGCCGCCATTAACAGAGTTATAAATATTATAGCAACTTATTAGATTAATATCATCGTGAAGTGATTAAGTCCTGACGATATTAATTCGGTTACATACGGAAACAGAATACTTCCGATTTTTTCATAAAAGACAATACGAGGTGGACAACAAAGAAATAAATCCTAACAATCTACTTAAGTTTATATTTAATGTTTATTTTATCTATTGCTTTTTCATGAGGTTTAATGATCGAGATCTGGGGTCGCCAAAGTACTAGGTGTTTAAAACTAGGCTGGATTCCCTTCATAAATCCCTCTAGTTGCAGCGGCTAAGGAATGAATTGTTTGGGTCAGATCACAATAATAGAAACATAGATTGAAAAATCATCACGAAATTTATTCCAGACGTTACAAAAATATGCATTCATGATATTATCTGAAGCATTTTAACAATGAATTCATTTGTCAAACAAATTATATTAGCGTTATTATTTGAACTGAGCTATTTTTTTAAGTTTTCTGCCTCGGAAAGATAAATTTTTTTGTTACAAAATAACTTGTTAAGGTAATGATGTTGTAGTTGAGACTAACAGAACTTCTTGTGAAAGAAATTATTCATTGACACTAAATTTGAGTAAGATATACATATATTTCCCTAATTCAAAAGTGTTTCATTATCATTTAATATAACTTCATCGATCATTTCAATACAACTTCTATTAGTAAAACATATCCAAACAGTAAAAGTTAACTGATCTTGTTTCATGCTCAATTAATATATGTCAAATCTTGCTGCTTCATAGGTCTTGGAATGAAAAAAGTGAGATAATAAAGTCTATTAGATAATTTTTTGTTTGAAATCTTTTAATATATTTCTTTTCAATCACTCAAAGAACACCTCGATACTTTAACTAACAACGGTTGGTGTGACGATACTAATGTTCAGTATTATATTGAATGAGTTTTTTACCTAGAAATAATAAATAAATCAGTTAGAAAAATATTTTTAATCCCTATTAGAGCAAAAGCGATAGTACCAAAAAAATAAAATTTTGGAATAATATTTTCTAACGTGTAGATAGCAGTAGAGTGTTATTGGCAAAACAGTAACAATAAAATCGATCAACAACCACAAACAACATTTTTTTTAATTTCCATAACTTAAAACATTTGGGAAACGAATATCTATAATCTAACCGATTCTAAAGTTTTTTTTAATTTGTTCATATAGTTGCCATAATAGCGCGGTGTAAGATATTTCAATCGAAGCCAGTTAAGTATTCTACAAAACTATCAATAAAAATACTAATATTAAGAAATATTAGGAATCAAGGAGGTTATTTGCTATTAGGAATTATATTATTATCGAACAAATCATCTTACTAGAAGTTAAGTTTATCCTATTA
>LDMZ01044786.1:0-13494 GCA_001455285.1 Sphaeromyxa zaharoni
AGTATAACATTACTAATTAAAAGCATTAATAAAGTCTTTTGATCTTGGTGTGGCCCGCGCTAGAAAAAGTTTGCGTATCCCTGCTCTACAGTATAGATCAAATAATCTAATGAATATCGGTACTCCTTTTTCTCACATCAAATGGTATTTAGGTTGTCCTATACCTTAAATTATATTCTATTTCCTATGTTAAGAGAGATTTTTTGGAAAATATTTCTTAGCTATTTTTATGTAGAGCCATTTATATCAAGGTCCTATGGTTCCTTGCAATCAAAATTATTAGCAAAAACCCTAGATTTACTTAATTTTTTTAAAAATATTTTCAATCAGTTGTAAAGAATTTGCTGTATACCAAAAAGTTGATTTAATAATATTTACCTGTATGTTTTTTAACGAGTGAGGTGACTATAATTAAAGATGATTCCGCTTTTGCTCATGATACAAGAATAAATAAAATGATTTTCTAAAAGGTTTTTGAAGTTTTGGACAAATCAAAGTTGAATTCTTGGAATCCATAACCGAAGGACTTCAAAAGTTACAATGATTAGTCTTGGAAAATATAAGATGATTCACCTAAGTGAATTTTTGCTATAAATAGAGAAAGTCATCTAAAATAATGGTTAATATAAAACCAAACATCGACATAAGGACATCTAGTTGGGAAAGAATAAATTTAATCGCATTGAATCTTATACAGTGATTAGGCACATGTTTTTGTGTATTGTGGTCAACAATCCATAAAATAAGGAGTTTTTAAACTAAATAAAAGATATAGGTATAACCATTAATGACAAACTAAAATTAACTTCTTTTATTCATTTTAGGTTATTTAAATCAGTTTAATTTTTTTAAGCATCATATCCTTTAATGCAAAAATGGATGATTACCTGATTCAATGTCAATTTTCAATCTGCAATAACATGTGTCAGGATTCTGCTACTTGTTTTAAGGATTTTGATTGATTAAATATTAGCACCTGCTCTTTTTGGCACACACACAGTGTAACTATTAATTTTACATTGTTTTAGTTTACATTTATTATCAAAAATTATCATGACTGACCGTTTCTTAAACAATCGCTTGAAAAGCTAAATTTAACTAAATGTTTTAATTTTAACGCAATATATTGCAAATTTTGAGTATATCTTGAAAAATTGTGATTTAAGACTGTTATGTTTCATTGATGTGCCTTTATAAGATCTTTACCTATATATAATATTTAAACTTATTTACGGAGCTTTCAACCAGCAGTTGTTTTCTTATACTCACATATAGTTTTTAACTTGGTTTAATTAATTAATTATTTATTTTATATTTCTTAGCATTTTCCAAGAGGTGTTTTGGCATATATATATATATATACATATTATAATGTAGCACCTAGCTACTGACGATATTAATTATCTGATCGGAGGAATCGTATAATGTCGGAATTCCTCATCCATATAGCATGTTGAAAGTGCTGCGATGACGGGAGAGAATATTATTATTATTTTATTACGTGAAAGTTAGACATTATTTTATAAAGATGTCTTTTATTTTTACTGTTGGATAGGGATGTTTAATGAATATTTGAAAAGCCTCACAAATGAGATATTCGGTAACCCTAGTACTCGAATATGAAAATCCCTATGCGTTAACCGGCTCTGCCATTGTATGCACTACAATATTATATATATATATATATATTGATCGAAATGTGAAGCGAGTAAAATTGAATAATAATAATTATTGATTTATATGTATTCAGTTATTTTTTAAAGAAATGGCATTGCTTAGATAAAAAAAAAAGGAATATTTTTAAACCAAACAATCCCAAACAGATTCATTGTATATCTTTGATAGATTTTTCCAATTATTTTAAAAATATTTATACGAATTTATTTCATTAACAAAACAAACAAGGCTAAAATCATAACTGATTAAAAAATATGTACAACGTTTCATGGGTAGATAAAATATTTATTATTGTTTAAAACATCACCGCATTTATTGAGGTTCTACATACATAATAAACTCAGCTCCTATATATAAGCTGTGTTCATTTTTAAAAATAATATATCAGGATTGTAAAATGTGTATATTTGAAATATTAATTAATTGACAGAATTGAGGTCTGGGAAGGTAAGTTATATTTACTCAACATGCTAAAATCAATTTTTCCCACTCATGACAACAAACTAATCTTTACACGTGCTACAGTGATATTATATCAAATGAGGCTTCGGTATTGAGAACCATCCGTCTAAGGTGCTCTATTTTTAGTTCGCATCGGATTGCAGTTTTTTTATACCGAATTGTAGTATATATATATCTGTGCATGCGTGCGGCGACGGACAGTGACTCCTCACCCATTTTATCTGTTGGTTACACGAATAATGTCAACCATTAGAGTATAGCTAATGAAAGTGAGATACAAAAATACTTTAATATTTACCTCACAAGCAGGGTAGGTTCAATAACCTACTAAGTGCAGTATTAATCTTCTAAAGATTTTTAAATAAGTATCCATATATAAAATCCTGCTTCTTTTTACTCACAAGTCTGTTTAAAGGTTAGCCAAGAGTCAAGCTGATATTTCCGAGCTTATTAAATTTTACAACGACGTTTCTATCTTTTAATAACATTGTGCTTTAATATAATATTTCTATTTATAAAAAAAGTTATTTAACAAATATTTTCTTTTAATTAAGAAAAATTCTTTATATGTCTCAGCTGATATTTTTAGCGTTACTATACAGTCTTATAGATGCTTATAGCCTTTTCAGCGTCAGTTCAAAAAATTTTATCAATAGACACACATGTCTAAAAATAATTGATATTTAACTGCACAAGAGATCCTTTTAAGAAAGTAAAAGAACTTATTTTAACTAAAAACATATAGACTAACTTACAAATGAAGTATAAGGAGAGAAGAATACAGCTAAAGGCTTTCGTTTTCGCGATATTATCCGAATTTATAATTATACATTTCGTGGGATGGTGAAGCCAAATGCTGAAACCAAAACAATTGTTTGTTGTTATATATTTTGATTTAACATATCCAGAGTAGTCTTTTATTTTCTCTCACTTACGGTGCCTATGTGAATGAATTAATAAAAGATTTTTCTAAAATAGAGGATGTAAATGAGGAACTGAGGAAAGCGTAAATCCTTATAGAGTGCATCACCTATCTTGCGTAGAGGCTACAGGATTGGAGTACGGCTTATTGATGATTTACTAGCAAAAAATAATTGTGATCGCTGCAATGACTTTCAAGAAACAGCTAGTGTTATGTCTAGGCTGGCTTTTAAAAACTATCTTGGCATTTCTCCATCAATTGTGAATTGGAGTCCTGCTAAGGATGAATTTTCCTTGATCATTGAGACAAACGCGTTGACCGAACATGTTGAGATTCCTGATAATCTAAAAGGATTAAAATATTTAAATATTCTAGCAGGAATCATCAAGGGTGCTCTAGAGATGATTCATCTTGAAGTTGAGTCTTATTTTGTGAAGGATGCTCTCAATGGTGACTCTAATACGGAGTTAAGGGTCAAGCTTTTACGTAAACTTGAAGATATCGCCCCTTCTGGTGACTAAGAAATTTATGAAGCAGTATACCTAATGAGTAGTATAGTAAATATAAGAACTTCGCTTCTAGTTTAGTGTTCCTGAAAGTAGTTCAATTCGTAGAAAATATAAGTCTGCCTGGATAGTTAGGTCTGGTTAAGGTTTAATTTGGCAGAAAAGGTTTTGAAATACTGGTCTAGTTTCTTTGTGACCTTCGAAGCCTATAGCGGTTAATTTTTAGGTTATTTTTTTAGAATTTTTGATAATTTCTTCGTTTTGATTTGCAGTCAGTTAGAAATACGTGATTAAATTTCAGCTCAATTGATATAATAATTTACTATATAAATGTTGAGTATGTAACATGAAATACTCGAAAATATAAATTAAGATAAAAGTTAAAGGAATGTAATTCTAGTACATACGGGGAAATATTTGTGGATAGTTATTTCTTAGTCAAAACTGTGTTTGATACGGAAAGAAAGCAGGTCAATCCTTTAGGATCGATTTATTGTAACAAATCAGGTAAATTTGATTGATAATTTTCATCACGTTGAAAATTAATTTCTTTGAGCTGAAATTTTATTATTTTTCACTTAGAAGTGTATTATCAGAAAAGTTCCGTAATTGAAGAAGCTGTTTTCAAAATTTTTAAATAGGTCATTATTTAAGGAATATGTCTTTTCAATAAATGGGTTGACTTAATAATTATTTTTCTTTTACGCTTTTATCATTGTGAAATAATATAGAACTGAAAATTGATATTTGCGTTGAGTTCCTTTTAAACGTTCTTTGACATGGTCCCAGTATATGGCGGGGCTTAAATTTAGTTTTTTCCAATCACATTATGGTTTTTATATAAAGCTGGGGCAGTACGAATGTGTCAAAGTGATTTTAAGAACTAGAAGCAATTCCTTTAGCAGAAAATATTTAAATTTCCTTCTTTTTAAATTGTTTTCTTATAGACCTTGCAACGGATTTGTCCAAAAATAATTTTAATTATCGAATAAAACGCCGATGAAAGGAACCATATCGAAGTTGAAAGCTATTGTTGATACGCTAGAGCAAATTGGTAAAGGAAATTACAAAAATGAGTCAAGTTAAAAAGGAATAAAGAATATTGCATGGCGTCATCATTTCGTATTGTCTTTTCGATGTATGACTGTAAATATTCGGTGGCTTTCGTATGAGCTAGATTATGTTTCACATTTTCTTCGTTATTTAAAAGTTTAAGTGCTGAAATATGAATCGGTACTTTAAGTTGCGTAATGGTTATGTTACAGAATGACTTCCATGTCACATATTTTTCATGTTAAGTGATATGTTTTGTAGTCAAGAATCACGTCGATATTCAGATACGTTTAATTAGTTTAAATGTCTGGAAATGAATAGGGTGCGAACATGTAACACCTAATATATATTTTTTGTAAATTTTAAATGCAAACAACAAATAACATTAGTTGGGACGATGATGAAATTCTGATTGAAATTATAGGGAATTTAGTCTAGAAGTTGGATTAATTTAGTGAAGAAAATGAAAAATAAGTAAATGGATCTTTTATAACTACCGGGGTACATGCTATAATTAAAAAATTGTCGTGGTCATAAGAATCCGTCTTCCGATAAGGGCGTAATAAGTACCAAAAAATATTTAAAACATATCAGTCTGTATGGCGAGCTGGCAATAATTTATCCTTCTTGCGATTTTTTTATCTGTTATTTTTGTTGATTGAATTTGAAGAGGTGAATCGTTGAGTATTTGATTCCTGGAATGGACGTAAAACAAAGTCCCTTTATGCTTAATGACTTAATATTGGGTCCTCACTGATGAGACATCAAATACATACTTTTTTTATTCATTATTTTTTAAAGTTTTTAGTTTTTCTTAACATTAATTCAATAATTGTTTTTTTCAAGTTCGATGTTGAGTATTCAAGAAGGATAGTATTTAACGAACCAGTAGTATTGTTGTATTAATTATTGTTTTATTAGATTGCTTTCCACTTTAATAAAGATGTAAAATGTGTTTAAGAAATATCTTGTAAAGAAAAAAAGACGTACATGGAATTACTCTTAGAAAAAATCGAAATTTTAAGATACCATAAGCTAAGTCTACCCGAATAACGAACGTATTTGAATTAAAAAATATAATCTAAGAACGTCAAAAGGTGCATTACAACATCTCATAATGGTTGTATTATTCAATCCATCCAAATAATAATATGCGAAAGAAATTGTTATTTATTAATAATGATATAAAATGTGATATTCTTTTAGATTGTTATAAATGGGTTTGTTTTGTCAAATAAAATTAAAGGAAGTAATCTTTTCCACCGAAAAATTTGGTTAAACACCGGATTACTTTGTCATATTTTAACATTTCCTCAATGTCGTTTCAAATGACCTGGATTAGAAGTTTTCATCAGAGAAACGGCGTCTTTTCATAAATTGTTAAGATCTGAGTTTACTATAGACAAATATAAGAAACTAAGCGTTTCTGGGTTTGTTATCGCTGACAGCATCTCTCACTCTCGTCCCGACATAGAGGGATCATCATGATTTTTTTCTATTTATATAATAGAATCAATCAAATGGATCGAATTTTACACCTTAATAAATTATCTTAATTATGAATCTATTCGGCAGCTAAACTTTCACAGAATTAAAAATTAGTCTATGTTAGGTACAAGGTCGGGGCTTCTATAATTCTTAGGTTTTCAAATAGAAAATTAATACCAGAAGCTCCTAATAAAAATAATACTTTGTTAATACTATAAATTTGAATTCCTTTCGAAAACTAAAGAAGTAGAGTCTTGTTGTGTAGCAAATATCACAGGTAACTATGATTGTAAAATATACCATCAATGGATTTCCTTACTAGAAGCATATATCTAACTACAAAAACATACATAAATTTAATCGAAATTTAGAATAATAAAAAAATAATATAAACGTTTAAATCTACCACTATACTAATGTAATACACTAAAGCTAGGACAAAAAATTATCCATCCATGCCAAAATCTTGGGCAAAGTTTCGAATTTTTACAACATCTGATTCAGTAACGGTAGGGTGGGAAGACGCTATTGATTTAAGAACATCGTTCTACATGAAATAAATATTCGATCACTCAAAAATCTACTGTAGTAACAGGTGGAACAATAAGTTTTTCCCCGGGTATATCACTCCATTCCATCTCAATGCCTTTTGAATCATCTAAAAAAATCAACCGCCGGTGCAAAAAATTACTAGGAGGACATGGAGTAAGAAGATCATTTAATATTGTATTAGGATCCATAGGTGAAGGACCTCGAACCTTCTTAAAATGAGTCGCCCTCTGAATCCGTCTAATAGGTTCCATCAGAGCATCTCGGACAATGATGTTAATGTCAGCACCAGAGTAGCCTTCGGTCTCATTTGCAAATCTGTTGTAATCAGCAAGATTTATTGTGTTCGGTGTGCTTCCGATACCTAGCTTAAAAAGTTGGATTCTAGCGGGTAAATCAGGGAGGGGAATATAAATTCGTTTTTCAAATCTACATGAGCATGCATTAGAAATCAAACCAAGCAACCGTCTCTTAATACCTCCATCAAGCACCCAGGGCATATTTGTAGCTGCCAAAATAAGAACATTATTATTATCACAGGCAGGACCGACCCCTATAACAATCTATCACCCTAAACAAGAGAGAAGTAACCATCCATTTGGACAAGGAATTCCGTCTTGATTCTTCTTGCTGATTCACTTTCGCTATCGTTTCTAGAACTACAAAGACTGTCTATCTCATCAATGAAAATGATCGCAGGCCGACTTTCCCTTGCCATTTGAAAAAGAGCTTTAACCAACCTCTCGCTCTCTCCCACCCACTTTGAAACCAGATCGGAGGACGAAACCGATATGAAGGTAAAGTCCCCACAAACTGAAGCAACCGCCTTGGCTAAATACGATTTCCCCGTACCGGGTGGCTTAAAGGTTAGGTAAAGTGATAGAAAATTATACCCCGAACAAAAGAATACCCTTCCATGGCTTTCGCTTACCTGCAAAATAAATGAGACTAAGAGTTAATAGGAACCAGTGAACATATGAGGAAATCTAATCGGTAACAGCACGGCTTCTTTAAGGGCCTGTTTAGCCATCTCCAGTCCCGCAACATCGTCCCATTTGACATCTGGTCTCTCCACGATGACGGAACCTGCCAACTGGTTCTTTAGACGTTTGTTTTCGTCATTTTCATCGGATTTTTGTCTTTTGATTTTCACTCAATTAATTATCTCAAACTTATCACCATTCCCGTTGGAAGGAATCGCTTCCCGATCTTTTTGTTCCTTCAAAAACTGCTTCAGTTTTTCAGCCCTTTCGAGATACTCGAAGCACTTTTCCTGTATACTAGACCTGAGATTGGGTGTTTTAGCCTCGTCTTAAAATTTAATGGAATAACAGCAACCCAAAAACATTTAAGGACATGTAAAAAAAGATCACAAGCGTTCTGGTACATTACCAGCGCATCAGCATAGTTCCCACTGTTGTCTTCCTCTGTTGCTTTGTTGACTAAATCAATAGCTCTCTAATATTTATAAAACATCATTTGAGAAATATGAAGAGCAAAACTTTTAAACCGTTACCTGTAAAGCAGAAGTATCGCCCATTCAAGAAACAAAAACACAACATGCGCATTAAACTTCCTTTCCTTTGTTTATTAGCTCCTTGTTTTTTGTTGGTTGTTATACATTTCAGTAATTTTGAAAGATTTTTTCCTGCGATTGTGCGATCTAATCTTAGCAGAGAGTACAAGAATAGGCTTAAAGAGCCTGTCTAGTGAACCTATTTTTAGAGAGGATATCTCCTGTGCTTTAAATAATCTTTTAAAAACTTTTTTTTCTATATGTGATATCAAACTTTTGGGATAGCCCCGAGAGCTGAGGCTTTTCAAATAACTTGGAAATTTTTTTTGAAAGGTTTTTTATTTAAGCATGGTTGTGTCGTGTCGCTTTCAAGGAATGTATTTCTCAACTTACTAATACTGTTGATATTTTTGTTACATCAAAATAACAAAAATACTAACACACCATGCCATTGCGTATAATACCTTTAAAGCCGCTTTGAAATATATGTAAATGAAGATTTGTATATTGCGTTCTTAATCGAATTTTTGTGAAGAATATTGAGCAAATTGTGTTAAATACTCTAAATTTTATAAAGGTCTTTGAGCGGATTGAGCAACATAAGGTTTAATTCATTTATGATCGATTTTTCTAATCATTGGCTGAAATGTATGGTTGAATAGACCAAGTAATTTCATTAGCCTTAAGATACGATTGGTTAAGATTAGTGAAGGGTTTTTGTATTGGACGATAGTTGGTATTTTATCAGTTTTGATTTTTCCCACTTATTTATTATCAAGGTACTGTGCTTCTGAAAAGATTATTAAATAATTACAATAATGTGGTATTAGAGACCAAAAAATTCCATTTTAAGTATTTCGTACATGATTCCTTCCATTAATCAAATAATAAGAAAATTTAGTCAATAAGCTATGGACAGATAAATAAGTGGTGATTGGGTTTTTTACCAGTTGTTATTGTAACATGTATCATGTTACGGTAAAGTAACAGCTTGGTTAATCGCTCATGGCCGAGTGGTTAGGCCTTCGGAGTGGCATCTGAAGGTCGCGAGTTCGAGCCTCAATTCATGCCATCTTATCACTGTCACAGTTATATCCCTTCCCGTAATCCAACTCCATTGTATAGTGTCAATCATTATTAAAAGCTTGGAAGCAAAAAAATGAATTGAATTGGATACTAATATATTTTCATAAAAATTTATATAAAAGGATTTAATTAGTGGCTATATAAAGTTAAATTGGGAGAATTTTGTTAAAAATACAAGTGAGGTACCCTCTAGGGTATCCACCGGTCGCAATGTGAACCGCGAAGAGGGACTTGCTGTTGATTGGCACCAGTCTCCTTGCATCCGTTTTATTTTCTCTTTCAGTCATCCAATTATTAACCCTCTTAAAAACCAAAAAACTGTATATATAATAAACTAAAATAGCACTACGCAAATAAAATATATCTTCCGCTCAGAGGCGATTAATTTGTTTAAATATTTGGGCCACGCCCCTAGCATTATATAGGGAACGCCTTTGTCTTTGGCGATCAAAATCGTTGCTTTTCGGCAACTGGCGTCAATTATCGTTGCGTGGCACCACAACAAGAATTCTCCTTTTCGTTTCATGATATTTCAATCTTAAAATATTATCGCAAACCCTCGGTTCTCCGTCAATTTAAAAAAGCCTTGCATTAGCGGTGAAGGCGTTGAATATAACTTCTACTATACATTTTCTGCAAAAATGTTGTTATATGTATATAATCATGATAAAGTTTATACCACCGGTGGGGGATAAGTCCCTTATAAACTTTTTCTTGAAAATCTTGGGCTCCCCATGAGCTCGTAGTAATATTTTTGTGGAGAACATTAAAATCTGATTTGTCTTATTTTTTAAATTTTGTGACACCACCTAAATTAGATCTCCAAACGTTGAAACGAACTTAAATAATGATTTCTAGCACTTTGAAAGGTTTAATTTCTTAAATACTTGGTTTGAGCTGGGAGTGTTTGATTGCTTCGTATGAGGTGTGTCAAATATATCAAATTTTTTTGTCAGAACCGTACCTTAAGGCTGAATAATATATTATTATTGGTAATTGCTTAAAAATGTGATTATTTAAAAATTTGTACTTATTACTTGTGGTAATTGAATGATTTCAGTGTTCAGCAGCATATATACAAACACTACAATAAAGTTTTATTAATCATAAAGTGCTATCAGTAAGAATTATTATTATAAAGCCTTGTCACTTTCAGCTGTGAGAATATACTCAATTTTTATCAATTTCGCACCCTTACCCTAATAAATCAATTGAATTTCTGATTGAATTCCCAAAATTAATGATTGATAATCATTATCACCGATTAAACAATCATATGATTAATTTAATCTGACCAAACTTTTTACTGGAATATTTTACAGTAGCTATGAAATGAAATTGTTGGATTCTGTAATCATGTAATGTATCAGATCTATCATTAAAAGATGGTTGAATAATAGTATTCAGATAAGTAAACTTTTTGAATATTTATTTGTATTGTTTTTAATGTATTTAACCATTACATGTTGATATGTTAATTTTTTAATCCAAGGAAAAGTCTTAAATTCATATTATATTTTCTTGCTTCAAAAAATGAGTAAACATTTTTTCTTTAACTTAATTTATAAGATAGTTTATTGCAGACAATTAAATTAAAATATGATTGCTCTACCGTCTATGACAGAAAATGTGGTCAACATGTAAAATTTCAAAAGGAACACATCTGCGATTTTTATAAGCTCGAAATATATGTCTAAGAAATAATCTTTTAGTTCTGTTTTCAATTAATTTTACACAAAATATAGATGAATAGTTTGATATATAGCATTTATTTAAATTATTAAAAATAACAGGTTTTAACAGATACCAATATAATTTTTTATACAGTTAACCGCGTTTCTTTATTGATTCAAAATACCGTTGAGGTGTTACCTGCAGTTTTTTGAAAATAATTGTTGAAATATACTAAAGGGGAGAGTTAAATCTTAAGATTATATCTAATCAGACTTTTATGTTATGTAAATTGGTTACAACATTCCGAATGATATAAATCTCCCAAAATATTAAAATACATAATCTTAATCTTTATAAAGCTCATAATTCGATTCAAAAACTGTAACGAATTTTTATATTAACATTTGGAAAATCCGAATAGATCTCTACGGCTGAGGACAACTGCTCCCATAAGAAGGACAATGAATCGTTTAAAATATTTTTCCTAAAGGGAAGCTGACATAGGATAGGGAAGATAACCAAAAAGAAGTAAATTACTAAATTCAAATATTACGTAACGTCATCATGTATTCACTTTTCACAAACTTAATGCTTAAATATAACTTACGAATAATCTATAGATATACTGTTTTCTTTACATATTCAATTTCTCATAACAGAACAATCACTTACTACAATTTTCTTTTCCAAAAACTTGGTTTTATAATGATTCGAACCTAATTGAGTAGTTGTTTGAATTTTTTTCGCAGCACTGTAGATAATTGTATCATTCATTTTTTACACGCGTGCTGCATATCAAGCCGCTACTTCATACCCCAGTTGGTGCCCAGGCGAGCGGGATAGCAATGGTGATAGATTAGTAAAAACAACTGTAGTGATATATATAACTACGATGTTTCCTCCCGAGATAAATTCCAAATCGTTGTTCACAATGTATACGGGCGCCGGGAATCATCCTGCAGGTACCTTAACATGTAAACAATAAATGTGTAGAATGACGTATTTAGTATAGATTAAAGGCGATCGGAGAAGACCTAGTTTACATTTTGGTAGCGTGGCATGTTTTCTTCTGTTTCAGTGATTAAACCGTTTTCATCTGGTGATTTTTGCCTATAGCTGAGAAAATTTGAATACTGTGCGGTGGCAAATAACTGGGAAAAAGATGAGGATAAAAAATAAATGCTTCCAGTTTTTCTTGAGGGAGAGGCCCTTAATACTTTTATCACAAATGAGAAAGGAAAAACATATCAAGAAATATGTCTTTTTTTTAAAACGAATTCAATCAAGGTCGGAGCATCATGACACAAAAGCTTAGTGAATTAAAATGGAGCCCATCGAAATCATTCTCGAATTTCGGAGCATGTGTTAAAATAGCGGTCGAATTATCCTATGAAAATATTGATGAAAACACAAAAAGGAAACTGTTTATTTACAGATTTGTAAAAGGAATACCACACGGGTATAGGAAACAAATAATCTTGGTGGAGTCAATCACCAAAATCGACAAAGCAGTAGAAAAATGCACTTTAATTCAGTCAGTGGAACAATCTGAAGAAAGTGTGTTTCAGGTATCAAAATCTGATGCTGAAAAATGTCGTATTGACGAGATTTGAGAAAAACTAGAAGAACTAAAATTGTCTTTTCGAACATTTACTGATAATATTGATCAAAATGATTTTATTAACCTTTTTAAGTGTGATAATCAAGTGGAAAGGAAGATATGTCACAATTGTGTTAGACCCAATCACTTTGTAAGAGATTGCTGGCGAAAAAAATATTTCGTTCCAAGTAAAAGCAAAATATCATGAAGATGGATGGATAATTACTGAAACTAATGGAAAGTGCGTTGAAATAGAGAATAAATTTGGAAAAAAGATGAGTAAATGTAGATAGGCTAAAACCATATTGCCGTGGTGAAATACAGCCAGCTAGGACATATACGGAATGGGATTTTCGACATTTAAAACCCTTAATTTGCACCCTTCGGGAGAATCACAACTTAGAAGGTCTCAAATACAAAACAGACGGTTACCTTGAAAGTTTAGAGACTTTGTGCTGGACCGTTCTTATCATAGGAAGGGGAGGAATGTAGAATAACGTATTTGGTATAGACTAGAAGCGGTCGGCGGAGACATATATTTTACAAATGTAAATAATGAATTAGGACAGTTAATCATATAACTGTAATTCAATAGAAGATTTTTTTACATTGATTTACATATTTATTGGTTGAAACAATTTTTTAGATTTTGGCTGGATAAGATTTATTCTATGGTTTAATTAAGCAAAGAATCTTATTTTTTATGTATGAAAAATTTCTAAATAGAAAATAATAAATTCCAAATGCCATAAATTCGAATTTTATTCATAAAATAAACCATTTTAAAACTAAGTATAGTATACCTGACGGACGGGCGGCCCGACGATAGCATTAACTTCTTATTGCTAGTGTAGAGTAGATACACTATAATTGGTGACAAGGACGTAAGCAAATGTCAAAGAACCTTACCAACAAATCAGATTTTGCTAACAACGCCAGATCATTTTCATTCCCACCATTT
>LDMZ01044787.1:0-13141 GCA_001455285.1 Sphaeromyxa zaharoni
TCGTAATCTCGTTTTTCGTGACCTTCTTTGCATTAATATCTGAAATACCAGAATTTTTGGTAATGTTCTCGATGTTCCTTGGATATCTGTCAATATCATACTTGTCTACGTGCTTTACATTTTCAATTACAGTTTTCAAAACACAAAAAATAACCTTGTTATTAATGTATTTAGAATTTTTCAATAATTAATTATTATCAGTTGAAATATTTATATATGATCAAGCTTGATGTATTTTGGAAATATACAAATGGTGTTGAAACATAAAATATTTTTTGGTAAAATAGAGGGTGTTCTAAAGTCTTAATATTATAGTCTATACCAATAATTTACTATTTTTAAGGTGATTGGATTTGATCATAAAAGGTTAAAATCACAAGCCTTATCTCACATTTAGGATATTTGTGATTCTAGAATTTAATTAAAGTTTTTTGGTTCAATTTAATTGCTTAAACTTATAATTAATAGCTATAACTTCTATAAAAAATTTCTTTGATCAAAATTTTTATCGAAGTTATACTTTATGATAATTATTAGAACTGAGAAATTTCGTTTTGTACAAAATTTTGAAATTTTCTTAGATAATTAAAATTCAGATGCATTCACATTAATGAAGATTTTTGTTAATTTTTGGATATTTAAGAATTTAAATTTTCAAACAATAAGTTTAATAACCTCTGAAAGGAAAGTTAATTCTTTTTAAAAATATTTTGTAGGAGCCTAGAGTATATAATTTATAAAAAATTATATACTAATTACATTCTGTTCCTTATTTTTAAATGATATTTCGAGGGAAGTGTAACTTTGGAGGTAAAATTTTATCATTAAAATAATTTGACCTATTCTGAAGTTATAATGAATCATTTTACTACCCACAAATTCCGTATTAACAAAATATTTTTCACTTGCCTCAAACTGTCAGGACATTTTTTATTATATCAAAAATTCATTCAAACCGTTTTATGTGATTCTGATCTTATTTAACATTAATACAAAAATAATCATTCTAATGCTAATGAATTAAAGAGGTTCTTAAAAGTGATTCAATTAAACAAAAAATGTACTTTTTGATTCACTTTAATGTTCAGGCAGGCATTGGTTCTCAACATAAGCACCGCCAATTAATCTAAACAAATATATAATATTATCAAACGTTAATAAGAAACTTAATAATATTAAAAAATACAGAGAGTATAAAATAATTTATAATTAAAAAAAATTACGTTTTTCAAAATGTTATTTAATTAAATTTATCTTTCATCTTGTTCAAAAACTTTGATTCGATAAATTCATATTAACAAAAAAGTTTTTTTAATTCTCGTTTAAATTTTACATGAGGTACAAAAGTGAAAAAAATTAGGTTTAAATTTGCTGTTTTTTAAGATTAAAAAATGTCAAGGATTTGGGTATGAACGCTTGCAATTTAAATTTTTAACAAATGTTTTAAGTAAGAAAAATAATGTTATGGTGAATTTATTAATTTTTCATTAGTTCATGCAAGCGGCATAGAAAGCTTTTTTTTCTATGAACTTCAATTTAGATCAAAGAATTGAAGATAAAAAATGCATTTTTGTAAAGAATTAGTTGCAACAATTAAGATCCGATCATGAATAAAATCTAAGATTTAAAAAATTAGGTATTCTGAAGAATATATCATTTCTAGGGTTACATGGAGGTTGGAAAAATTCTCTGAGTTCCTTTTTATAATCCTTTCGCCATAAATCTATCGAATAGTACGCTTTTTCCGGATATATAAACCCATGATTTAACTTAAAACATTCCATTCAAGTATCATAGTGTGAATATAATTTTAAAATTTTATTGGTCTCTGAAAATATTAAGGCAAACAGAGAACGAAGGCCTAATCAGGTATCGTAGCCCTAGTACAAGGGTAGGTAATGGGGGTTGTTTTAGTGGGTGAAAACCCCACACTGCCTGTCAAGTACCTTGGGAGGCTCTGAGTGGCGCCTAACCTGACGTGAAAGCTGGCTGGAGGTAAATCCCATCTTACTGAACCGTCTCCAAAGTCATAAGGAGCAGGTAAAGGTTTTTTTTCTCCATAGCTAAGAAAAAAAATATTAAGGCAAAACGATTAAAATGTGCCATAATAATTTTTGAAAAACTAGAATTTTTCATACAAATTCTCATTATAAATCTCCACCAAATTATATCCGAATAATATATACACATAGTTTGATCTAATCGCCATTTTTCCTAATTATTTAAATTATGCTTGCCAGCGAGCCAATTAATAGAGTTATTGACAGGGATTATGTACCGAATTAGTACTTGGTCGATTACTGTGCTAATATGTGTATATACGAACTTGCCTTGCGGTTTACACCTAATGGGACCTAAGAACATGTAAATTTTATCAAAGAATATTTTGTGCTGCGACTGGATAAATCTGTTAATAATGGTGTAAATTTTGTTGAATTCCATTTTCTCGTTTAATTAACGATGATAGACAGTAATAAAATTTCATAGATCTAAGAAACATTCCAAGGATGGAGTAACAAAATAAATTGTTCATTTTATTGCCTCCTGTCATGAAAAATTAAAAATAAAAAAGGATTAATTGTTGAAATATGTATGGACGAGTGTCCATTTATTGAAGAGTCGTTAAAAATATCTAAAGTACTTTTAAAGAAAAAAATATAAAACGAAATAATTTTTCCAGTGAGAAGATTCGGTTTAAAACAATTACAAAATAGTTAAAATCTTTTTCAAAAGAAGCTGTTCAAATAGTAAATTGCATAAAATTGAGGCCTCCTCAAAAATAAATTTTAAATAGTTTTGAATATCTGTGGAATATATGTATCAAAGTTATCCTTTTTGAATTTGATATAAGATATCTGTCCGGAGGTAAAATTCTTTCTTATTTTTAATGGCTTGAAAATAAATTATATTGTCATTTTAAAAACTCAACCCAAAAATATTTTTGAATCATTAATAAATGGTATAGGTGAGTTAAATCAGCATAATTAACTGTTATATTGAAATTTTTTATATAATGTACACAAATATTTGAATTAAAAATAAATTAACATCTACGGATAAAATGATTATTTTTGAAAAAAAAATTTGTTTTTGAAAAATTAAATAATATTTAAATATACATTTGACATGTTTCATTGAATTCAGGTGGAAAACTTTGCAGATGAAACTCATAATATACTTAACATTTAACGATATTATATAAAAAAATCGCATTTTAGTTTCATTCATTTAAATTAAAATTTTGATTCGATAAAAAATCAATTAATTAACTTTATATTTTGACGTTAAATTTTCTTTACAAGAAAATTAAATTATCTTGTTTCCAACAGTACAATCCCAACAAACAATTTTTTAAAATCTTCTCGAGTAGAATATCTATTCATATTAAATAAAAATCCCAAGATGTAGTTGCAGATCTTGTCCTCAGATATTTTTAAAATAGAATTTTTAATTTTAAATAAAATAAAGACGAAAGATATTGATAGCTGGAAAAGCGAGAATAAGATCAGGCACTTATCATTTAAGACCTGACAATGGATAGTTATTTTAATATGACGATAGATTTCAAACGGCGCTTGAGATTTACTGGATAGAGCCATGTTTTACTTTTGAGCAAACTCAAAATCTGTCTCTATAATTATAAAAAAGTTGATAGTATCAGTCAAAGGAAGTTGATAGAGGAGAAGATATCTATAGAGGATATTGGAAACCTTAATACTTGAACTAGTTTAAGACGGTCGTAACAATAGTAATTCCACTCCCCTACGGTTAATGTCTTAAACGGATTCCAATTAAGTAGTTAGAACCAAATCTTTCAGAATAATTAAAATTGTAACAATTGGTCAAATTTTTAGCACTTCTTTGCCGGATTCATACATTTAGTATAATAATGACTACATTTTTAAAAAACTATAAAATAACAATAATTAAGAACATAAAATTTAATGAAAATGGTTTACTTTTTACTTTTTTTATGTAATATTTAATTTTGGTATTAGCGCCCTTTCCTTGAACGATTTGAAAAAATACCTTTAGAAACTATTTATCTAGTTTTTCATATACTCAAAGGGCATCTAATTATGTATTTCAGAAATATTTTTAATAATTGTCATTCATCTATTTTATTGGTATTGTATTTATGACATAAATACTTATTTTAACAAATAATCAAATAAAAGCTATTATTAGGTAATAACGAAATTTGGATGTATTAATCAAACTAGTGAATTAAACAGTCCTTAAACATTGACAAGAACTTTGTAGGATTAAAATAGAGGGATTTTATCAATTATAACAGTAATTTTACTATAAAATTTTTATTTCATGTTTGGAATAGTCCCTGTCAAGTTTAGAATAGGAACTGACATTTTTATTTTTAGTGTGTTTGACATTAAAAAATTACTAGAAGTCAGGATGTATAACTCAATATTATAAATAAAAATAACTTTAAATAATAAAATAAATTCTTTAAAGAATTTATTAAAAGGTCATATCTTCCTTGGATAATATTACTGGAACTAATCTTTGAACTGATGTAATAAAATTGTTCATAGAAGCATGATCAATTTTGAATATAGCTTCCGTAATGATTTCTTCAAGCTTAGCTGTTCTAAATTCCCTTTTAGAGATACCTTCCTCTCTTTCCTCCTAAAGAATATTAAGCATATCTATTGCCATTAAAGCCTTAACCTTTGATCTGAAAACAGAATAAACATTTTCAATACGATTTAGCATTTGAGAATATGGTCCAGACCTTAAATTTTTGTGGCAAGATGCATTATAGACAAAAATGACAACCTCACCTAGAAAATTTTACAAACCATGATATCGCCCACTTAGATGTAAAAAAACCTGGCCAAATCTAATGACATACCCACCCACCATTATAAATACATCCAATAATATGTGTTACATCCTTTACTTCCAGCAGCTAAAGTCGAGATCTAACACCATTTTGAGACCTTCCATAGTTGCGACTAATACACAAATTTAAATTAGTCTCATCTATATATACTATTAGCATATTTTCGGATTAGTCAATAGCCTTCTCACATATTCTGCCCGTTTCTCTTTATTAACTAGTGTGTTTGCCCTTTCTGGTTCGAAAAGAATCTTTGCGAGGGAATATGTCAGGGGATCTAAATGGCGTCTAATAGTTTCCATTGAAAATTTAATATTAAATCTTTAAAAAACAATATCATTCAACATAGTAAGAGTAAGCCTTGGATTATCCTCAATTGACTGAATGAAATAATTTCGATACTATTCAGTTACCTTTTCTTCTCTATAGCCACGATGTGGACAATTATTACAAACTCTTTGAATGCTCACTGATCCAAAAATAAGCAGTTGACTTTGCAACTTCAAGATCCTTTGCAAACTTCTTCCAATCGCTATTAGAAGAATAAGCTACTCTAATGCGCTCACATTTAGATTTTGCCTCTTTACCTTTGAGGTTTGTACATTGAGCATGTCCATGTAAATATGTAAAATAATAAGAAATTCTCTTCTAATATTTTAAGTCCTTGTATTATAAGCTTGAATGTGATTATTCCATATATAATAGCACACATCTATAAAAACGATAATGGAAAAATCTATCTAGCACTACTGCGCGTATCTTATATATTACATGATACGAAAATATCGACGATATGATGACGTCCTCAATATTTCGTAAATTCACTTTTATTGATTAGTGGTTTGGAACCTATAACTTTTGCCTTTCTCCTCCTGACAAAAATGTCAAATCCTTTCTAGGGTTGGCATCATTTTTGGGTCCGTTCTAGGACGTAAGTTTAGGGACGTCTTTTCTTCATTTTTTATAATATCCATGACATCAGACTTGAAGGTGAAATGGTATTGTTATAATATAGAAAAGTGGTTATGTTTTCATGCCCAATCATACAATTGATAAAGGTTTCCGGACATGTTCAAATTAAAATTATAAGATAATTGGTAAGAGCTCTATGTAGTTTAAATTAAACACATATTACAATCGGTATTGACAAGCTCGGGTTGCTATACACAAACGAACGAAATTACAATTTCACACTTAAAACATCAAAATTAAAATTCAGAGGTCGTCATCCCTACGAACATAACGAAAATTCTGGAAGAGCAAAGACGAATAAAAAAGTTAAAACCATTGACATTACCATCCATGAAGCTGATCGAAACTTTAAGTTTTTTGAAAAGCAACAAATGTAACTACGACTTCAATTTATAGAACAAACAAACATGTTTTTCCTTATTTTGATTTTCACTTTATGAATATTTTCGACGACTGATGGCCTTCATTGATTACAACCAACGGTCAGCAAAACCGATAAAAAGCTGTAGTTTATGGTTTTTATTTTTTGAGTTTAAACCGTTCCAACCCTAGATTTTAAACCATTATATTGTAGGACAAGTTTCAAATCCTACAAATAGTTTTGGGGTGCATATTAATGTTTTTTGCATTAATGAAAAACCTTTTTTCTCTAGTTCTCCTTTATTTTTTGATAGCAGTATCTTAAAACTTCGTATGTTTACTACAGTACATATGATGGAAACGCGACGCGGGTAAGATAATTAGAGTAGAACGTGCCTGATTGTATTAAAGTTATTAAAATTTTTCTACAATATCGTGTCGTTTTCCTACCCTGCTCCGGCAGGAAAATATTCACAAATAAATTTATTCCTACGGAACTTCTGAGTTCCATGGATGTATTCAAGAGTACTATAAAATTAGTTTTTGAATCTTGCTTTCACACGCCAGCAAGTAATCATGTAAGTTTACCCAAGAATTTATTAGTGATTTTTAACTTATTCCCTAATATAATAATACAAAAAAAGAAAATCAATTCGGGACTATAGCTTACCTTAAATAATCTGATATTCTTCCTGCCAAAGTTGAACTGTATTCCAAATTCCAGCCTCTCTACATCTTCTTCTTTTGAATTTATGTTTTTAAAATGAAGTCTGGAGCAAAGCGATGTCATGAGAGATATATTTAGCTTAATAGCAGAAATTAATTGAGGCGATCACGATGAAAGGAAAAGTCGAGAGAAACCGTTTTCACTGGCTGTCTCATTGCTTGAACGATATATAGCAAATAATTAATGCTGATAGAATATCAAAATGGGAAAGATAAGATGACTTTTTCGAAGCCACTTTAAAATATGGCGAGGTTCACGGCCTGGAATATGTATTTTACATCTTCGACCTATCAATAGACCAGTTAAATCATTTTTATGATTTAATCGATTTTTCTATATAAAAAATCATCATGCATACTTCGTGGAACCAGGCATAGCCTTTGTAATCAAACAATAGGCCAACAATATTGATGCATGCGTGAGAATCTCGTATACAAATATTAAAACGTATATATTTTTCTATGACTCCTAGAGTCGCCTATTTCTACGATCCAGATATTGGAAACTATTACTTCGGTAATTGTCACATTTGGTGAAATTTGACAATAGAAGGCCGCAGACATCCCATGAAACCCCATCGCCTTAACTTGACCCACAATCTGGTCTTGAGCTATAACCTAGATAAAAAAATGAGCGTATGACTCTCTATTCTATTTAAGAATGTTAGGTTTTCCTTGCTCAACCAGCAAAAAAGGAGGAAATGTGTGAGTTTCACGACCGGGATTACGTCGATTTCCTTGAAGAGTTTTAGGGATGCTATCCAATTTTTACTTTATAAATAGGATTTCACACTCAAAGAAATATGTACCTGACGATATTGGAAAAAGGTATAACGTTGGGGAAGACTGGTAGAATTGTTATGTTATTTTTATATTTTCTATAGTCCACAGTTTGATGGCCTCTTTAAATATTGCTCCTCCTATACCGGTGCATCCTTGGAAGCAGCTAAGCAACTTAATTCTGGCGTCGAAGATTTTTTGTTCTTATTTTAGTATATTTAGTCATACGATATTGCCATAAATTGGTCTGGAGGCTTACACCATGCTAAAAAATCTCATGTAAAGATCTTTATATTTCTTGGTTTTAATGCTTTTTTCACTTATTGATCTGAAAATCTATTTGTTTGAATATCATAAAATTCATTCTACATTGATCGATAAATAGAGAATACAATTAAATCCGATTTTTTAAAAGATTTTTGAGCATCAATATTTAGTTAGAAGCCTAACATTATAGATTATTGTTTATAAATGTCCAAAATGATAAATCAAGGAAGATAAGATTAATAAATATGATGGAAAAGGTTAACTCCTTTGAGAGCCAGGGTTATCCTAAGCTAGATAAATATTTAGGTAATTTCTTAATCTTTAAAAATCATGCTTTGTCTAAAAAGAGATAAAACTTATTTAATTTGCAAATTTATTGGCTGTTGTGTTAGGGTAGAACGATTGAACTAATTTTTATCTTATACGAAATCCGTCTAAGGATCGAGAAATGTTTTTCGATCAAGATTTTAGAAAATATGCTTGTCAAATTAACCTTTAATTTTTGATCTAAACGGGAGTACCTCAAGTATAATCTTTGTAAAAGGTATTTTCAAAATTGAAATTGGGTTAAAAATTGGCAGTAAAAATAACCAAATCGATTGAATAATTTTACTATAAACTGAAGTTTTAAATACTTTATTATTCAATTGTGTATTCTGTATAAAATTTGATTTTTGGAATTTTCAATTTATGATATGCTATACACTTAATATCAAATGAAAAATATTGATATATGACGATTTCTTAATTTCAAAATTTATCAAAATAAATCCATTTTTATTTTTTAAAAGATTTTCTGCAAATATAGATTAATAAAAACTATTATTTGATAATTGATTATGATTTAAGCTCAAAATAATGTCTAAGAATCTTTGGAGACGAACCTAATTATAGATTACTTAATACACTGGATCTTTTTTCTAAAGTTTATTTTTAATAAGAACTCTTTGCACGAAGACTATAAAATCTGAATATATAAGCTTTAATATCTTAATCATGTAATGCAAAGCAAGTTTAATTTATACTATTTTTTATTATAATCATCTGTTTTGTTAGTTTTCAGAATTCCATTGAATGATATTTTTTAAAAAAGTTTCATGCATTTCCGTTCAATACAATAACATGGCGTTTCTCTAGCTATAATTGAAAGCTTTGATCTAGCATTCTTTCATATTTGTTCATTTAAATCCGAAGTTATTATCGTCTATGTATCTAAAATTACTTTTCGTTCTATATTTTAATTTCTGGTCTAATATAAAATTAATTCTACTGTTCGTGAATTATTTGTAATTTATTTCGTAAAAGTAATGGATGACTAAACAAAGTAATAAAATTCTTCTGATACATATTTAATATTATCCTGTGTAAAATATTATATTAATATATAATTAGATTTGTCGGAATTTTTATTTATTAAATTATGCTGTAACACTGTAATTTGTGTTCTTTTAAAGAAGTAAGTAAACAAGTCATAATTTTCATATAAATATCTTAAAAATATTAACTTCATTATTTTGTGGTATAGTTTATTTATTTATTTTTTATCAATAGCAAGTACTTTTTAAACGAAATAAACATCCAGTAAATGATAATTGGATCTTACTTTTTTTACATACCAACCTGGTTTTTTGTAAAAATCTGATATGTGGATTTTAACGATGAACATGTGTTTACATATTATTTTATATAGTGATTTATACCTTACTAAATTAGGGTTGAGGAAAATTAAAAACTTATCTACCTCGTCGTCGATACAAATTGATATATCATAGTTTGTTATCATTCCGTAATTTTTGTGTCATTTT
This sequence comes from Sphaeromyxa zaharoni, assembly GCA_001455285.1. Classification (NCBI taxonomy): domain Eukaryota; kingdom Metazoa; phylum Cnidaria; class Myxozoa; order Bivalvulida; family Sphaeromyxidae; genus Sphaeromyxa; species Sphaeromyxa zaharoni. The sequence goes on from LDMZ01044787.1 coordinate 9,772, forward strand.
GAACAATTGGCAAATCGGATTTATGCGTTTGAGGCTCATAGTTATCATTTGAATAAAATTATTATCAATCTTATGTCTTATTGAATAAATTTTATACGTAATTATAATATTCTCATTGTTATTTTGATCATGAATTTAAAAAGTAATATCAGAACATGTGGTAAATCTAATAAGGTATTATCTTGTTTTAGAGTGTCAAGCATTAAAGAGGATAAATTGATCTTAAATATAGACTATTTTACAAGAAATGGAATGGAAAATATTTTTTATTGGACAGTGGGAACTGACCCAACATGCTAAGATTATTAATATAACTGTACAGTATTAAAATAATATAATCTGAAATGGAATTTCAATTAAACCAACGGTTTTTGTCAAAAAGTTTTTGTTATCAGATACTAACACGAAGATCTAGATATAGCAACAAAATTTAGAGTGATAAATCACAATTTCTAAATGATCTCATATTTGTGCAAATGAAGCTGGTAATCCTTTATTTGCTTTAAGGATTGTGAAGAAGAAAAAAAATATTTTTTGGATACAAAATTTTTGAAATCCTGCATGTTTCCTATGGTTGATAGTATCTGTTTAGAGGAACAATCAAATTTTAAATTAAATTAGAGTTCTATCACTATTTTCCACAAAATAAAGTTCATTTCTTTTTACTTGTCACGAAAGCTTCAGTATATTGTAGATTCTTTTAGAATGCTTTTAGTAGCATTTGATGAAAGCATAGATGTGGTTGATATATAGAAATTAGTAATATATGCTCATTTCATCGATCATAAGTTTCAAAAGTGTTTATAATGGTCAAGACATGTATGAAATGTTAACTGTAGTTTATAAAAGCCAAAGTTTTGCTTAAAAAATCTCATGAATGTAGAAACTTATAGACACGGTACTAATTTGGACCCTTTATGGTTTTTAAAGTTTATAAATGACAAAATTCAACACTTTTAACGACATAAACCACTGATGCTCCAGTATGTACTAAAAGATATTCTTTGGAAATAAAAATTAATCACCCGGCTTGTTATTAATTCGGTAACACCTACAATTAAGGCAAAAGATCAACGCAAGTAAACGTTATAATATCTTTTAATTATTTTTATGGCGTTGAAACAAATTCCAAAGGCGTTTTTCACCACACAGGTATCCGATTTTTTAATTTCGATCAAGTATTAAGCAGAGTTTCGGATATTTACAAAGATGTGTGGCATTAATGCCAAAAAATTGTCGTATGGATTCTTTATTTGCAACGGTTATAAGGCCAAATTTATAATATCTTTATTAATCATCTATGGGAAAAGTGTGTTTAATCAAATTTTATACATAGAACTGAAATTATTTTGATCAACCACTATCAAAATTATGTTAATTTCCTTTTTAACATTTACCGTTTTAAAACACTCTTTTAAAATATATTATGCAAAAGTTGACTTAAGAAGATGAATTCGAGACGAGATCTTTATAATACAGAATAATGGAGCCCGTTTTAACCTCATTATATTTTCTTACTTCTAAAACTGAGACGTTATTCAGATGATTTTTAGTTAGAATTTATATTTCATCAAAAAATGTTGTTATCAGAATTTTTAATAATTAAGATTTAGTGAATATCTATGTATCACTTCATCCAGTTTGACTAAAAACTTTTGAAGATTCTGCAACGAAGATGTTATTATTCGATTGATATGAATTTTTGGAAAAACATTTACCATTTTGAAACGAAAAAATTATAAAATAAGTATTTAAATACTCAAATCTTGAATTTTTCCTAAGAATTCCCACATTTAAACTTAAGTCTAATTATGTGGTTTTAGTATAAAAATACTTCGTTTTGTTTTTCTCAAGTGATCGAATACGAAGACTATGGAACTCACTACATTTAATAATATACATTAAAAATTTGTTTTATGTCCTTTTTATAATTCTAGGTAATGTAATTTAAAAATAAATATTCGTGAGATGAAAATCTAAATCCGTATTGCATCAACATTCTATTTAATACGCTTAATCGGAAGTGATTATGGTAATGCTGATGCCTTTAATAAAATATAACTTCCACACGTGAATCAGATCTAATATTTTTATCCTTTTTCACACATTGACATGTTTTTTATATGTTTTTTGTACATTATTTTTTTAATCTACCTCTTTAGATGGTGTTTAAATTAAGAAAAACTATTCCCGATCGTTTTAATCTTACCGTTTCTAATGTTATTTTAGACTGAAAATTATGAACATACAAAATAAAATGAAATAATTAATAATTTGTAAATGATGATAAGAAACGATGACATGAGAACTAAGCATGGACTATGGAAAAATATTAGTCCAATCTAACTATGATGAAGTACTTATTTAATATCAGAATTGTTTTTTAAATGAAATATAGGCCTTTGGCTTGCCAACTACTTGTAAGAAACAAAAAAACTTAAATAATCAAATGTTTACATTATATAATGCCTTGGTAGGGTTAGCTCGCATCTTTTTGAACAATTTTTTGGGATATTAAACTATATAAGCTCTTTTAAAGATTTTATAATAATTTTACATGTTAATGTTATTATTGAATTGACTATTTTGAAATTTTTCGTCATTGATTAGAATTTGTTCCGTGGTAAAGGTTTAAAAAAGTAACTACTGATAGAATTAAAAACGATTGGCTTCTAAAAGGAATCAGTCAATCGAACAAATATTGCAAGACTAAAAGGTTCAATTAGACAATAAAGAAGGGTCTGGTTCTGCTCACGATACGACCGAAAAGGTACATAGAATCGTTTGGTATCTTTTTGTTCAAATTATTAAAAATAGCTTTAAATCGAATATTTGAAAAATAAATTGTTTAGAGGGATTTCATTTTTATTTATTTGAGTAAGCATGTTTCTAATGTTATTAATATGATCTCAAGTTTTAGAAAGTTTTATCTTAATTTTTATTTGTTACGCTGACAACAACTTTATTGAATTTTAAAATAACGAAAGTCATTGAAAACCATTTAAATTTGTTTAACCGTAAGCCAAAGAAGAATTATTTGGAGCGACAACTAAAATAATAATGTGTATATAGTCTCTTTCTCCATCAATCAAATTCTATTTTGAAAATCCCTATTAAAATTTTTGGCCTACTTTTAATCAAAAACAGAATGATGAGAATGAACGATGAGTAAATATTAAAAATATTCTCAGATCAGTTTAGAAAAATGCAGGATAGAAAATGAATCTATGATTATTGCAAATACAAATACAGGTTTTTTAAACTTTAATCCATACACATTTTTGTCATTAATTTTTTAAATTTATTTATATACCATTTCCGGGTCAATTACGACATTTTTATTTTTCTATTTTGTTGCTTGGGATGGATT